>NIUQ01001143.1:0-34287 GCA_002796945.1 Plectus sambesii | reverse complement strand
CTCATTATTAATGGTGAGTTACTAGAAATATTGCTTCTCCGATATTTGTCTCTCACAACTCGTCAGCTAAATTACGATAAATTGTTTAACCATTTTTATCGATTAATGTACCAAAATCTATATAGTCCCGGTGGCGCCTAGGTGGAAAAGGTCGAGGGGGAAAGGTCGAGGGGAGGATACGTCGAGGCGGAAAAGGTCGAGGGACGAAATGGTCGAGGGGAGAAAACGTCGAGGTGGAAAAGGTCGAGGGTTGAAAAAGTCGAGGTAGAAAAGGTCGAGAGGAGAAAAAATCGAGGGTATACTTCGAAGAAATCAGAAACTGAGTGAATATATTTATTGTAGAGAAAGAATAATGTCGAGACTTCGCAATGTAACAAAGCTAATCAGAGCTATGCCGCGTGTCAGTACCTTGAATATACCATTTGTATTAGAAGTTTTTGCCACGTCGAGGTCAAATAATCATAGTCAACCGGCAACCGGAAATATGACGACATATCCAAAAAATCAAATGGTTCAGTTAACTAACCTGCTCTAGTAAATATATCTTCCGTGTATTTACTTGCATTCGATTTTAATCTTACAATTCGAGCGATAAAACAAAGCGGCTGTCTGTTCATATTGGATAAGGACTTCAGCAACTTCTAAGTAGCAGACAAATACGTTCAACATATCGTGAATTAGGATTGTAAAGCTGACTTTGGTAGTTCTGGTAGAAAACTTTAGTCGCCGCTAAGAGAAAGACTTCAATATCGCGAACAACAAGCTGCGATTTTCCTCTTCCAATGAGAGCCTCACTGACGATTGCGCTTCGCTAGACTTAACAGCAAAGCCAACATCAGAAAGCTAACCTCGACCTTTTCTACCTCGACTTTTTCTACCCTCGACCTTTTCCACCTCGACGTTTACTCCCCTCGACCTTTTCGTCCCTCGACCATTTCGTCCCTCGACCTTTTCCACCTCGACCTTTCCCCCTCGACCTTTTCTCCGGGGACCCCCGGTGGTAAGTACTGCGGAAAAGATTGCGTAGACTGTGCATTCTGTCCACAAACAGAAGAAAGACAGTCAGCGCGCATTCAATGGGATATCCAAAACTTCACTGACGAGCGCGTCTAAGATTGCCAGCTATTGCGCGCCACGCGTCTGTTTTGTCCGTTTGCGTCCACATCGGCTGTCACTCGTCAACGATTAATCGTCTATGTTTTGTTCGCAGAGAGAATGGAGAGTCGGCACGGTTAGGCTTGCCTTTTCTGCAGTACTTACTGGTAGAACTATACATTTCCTGTGTTAGCGCTGATTTGTGGTTCTATTGATGCATAGTCCCGAGCTACTGGAACTGTAATAAAAGATGTCTTGCCTCGAAGTAAATCTCCAGCTTAGCGATGTTCGTTCGCACTTTAGTTGCTTCATTCATGGCTTCCATCGAAGGCAGCTGGTCCTGCCAGACATCTTTGATTGAGGCGTAGTAGCTTGTGCGAGGCCACAAATTGCTGGTGATTCTTTGCAGATATTCTTGCTCATAACATGACTGAGGGCATTCTGCTTCGCACATTCCCTGTTCCGTTGTCTCTTTTACAACCTGCAATATTTTATAAATCAACACAACCAGCGTAGTTTCTTTTTGCACGCAGAGTCAACGTGACAGCGGCTGATCAACAATGAATACTGAATTAAGAGATTCGGTTGCCATGGAAAGCAACGTTTTTAGTCCTGAATGGGGAAAGTGATAGCACTATAAGCGTGCAAATTTGCAGCTAAATATTTTCCTGGTGAGATGAAAATCTGGAATTTTTAGTTCGCTCACCAAACAACTCTATACTCATCACAGTTGCGGACCGAGTAAAATGACATTTAGTTGTTTTATGTAAAATATTATTGCGTTTCTTAAAATGTACGCGAATAAGAAAAAATTTGTTATTATCGCTATTACGATTAATGGCTCGATAAAACGTTCTTGATTTGCCTTATTCACAGGATGCCGGTGGAATGTCGTAATCGATGTTCTATTAAACTCCTGGCTCGCTGGTTAATAAACTGTCGGCTGTGAAACGTACTTAACCAGTGCAAATAGATTATCTTTCGAGGAGGATCAAATGATGGTTGCTCAAGAAATAGTTTACAAAGACAAATTTGTTAATCGATAGATCAAAACTATTTTAGGCCACGCAATGATAAGATATTTTAGGATGCTCAGCGATATCCAACGTATTTAATGCATAATTATTCATGAATGAAACTATTTAAACAAATAGCTCTTCACGATAACGCGATAACACACTTTAACGAATAACTTTATGGGTATGATTTTCATGGGTATGGGTATATATATATTCAGAATTTTGGTCATTTCAAATAAATAAACCAAATTTTGCTTCCATCAGTCAAATAAAAGCGCCTCTAGCGCCGCGACATCACGTACCTTTCGCACACAGCGAAGTGAGCTCAAATAGGCCATTTTGCAAGCGTCGGGCAAGCTCATGTTTCTTGGTTCGAAGTAGCGACGCGCTTGTTCTCTCGTCACAAAACTAGGATCGACGCAGGAGCATCTTTTGACTAGTTGCCGCTGATAGCACGACTTAATGCAAGCTTGTGTTGTGTAATTGACTTTTTCGAGGTAGCCATCACGCCGTAGAACGTCTGAGTAGCTGAAATTACAGATGCATTTCATATTTCGATACTAGAACCGATTAATTGAGCGATCGATCGATATTTAACCATTATCGATAAAACCGAAATTAATCGGTATTGTGCAATAATGCATGCACACACACACATCTGTGACATACCAGCGGTATTTTGAAATAGAGATACCGATTAATTGAAACTTTTAAACATCAACTACGAAACTGTTAAACAGACGCAACATTAGGTGGCGTGCTACTTTGACCAAAATTAATTTTCATGCGAACATTCGTTCATATAAAGTCAAACACTGATAATCGCAAAAAGTGAGCAAAACATACGTTGTTACAGCTAAGCTAAAAATAACGCTTTTCATTTAGTGTATGCAGTCAGTTCAATTGCCGTTAGAGGAAAGAGAGATTAAAATATTCACGAAAACACTACCAAAAGAAAGGAAAGCATGATCAAGTTAACAACTCGATATGATAGGGGAAAAAGCACCATAATTCTCAATTAATTTATACATATACTATCAACCAAGCCAGCGTTACTTATCCGCATTGAACTAGGCAAGTAAGTTGATTATGCTAGTAATTTGTTTGTTATAGTTTTTCGTTAACATTTCCGCTTTTCAATATTCTTTCTACTTTGCTGATATTCCAAACAAATTATTAACTAAATTGCAACACAACGAAACACACATTTACTCCAGTTGGACTCACAATTGAAACATGTTTTGCAAGACTGGTTCACGATGTGGAAGTCTGCAATAAGAAACAGTTGGTTACCAGGACGATTGTGCTTATTGCTCACGATTGATTAACGGTTTCCGGGGGTAAGACGACATCATCGCCTTTGACATCGCCGCAGTCAGTGCCGTCATACGGTAACGGCATTCGATCGACCCGCACCTGCTTCACAGCTACCGATGTCACCGCTCCAGGCGATACTGTAAAGCCTTGATCTTCAGGGAACGGTACATATTCAGCAGGATGCACTTCGACCTGAAATTCATCAAGTCGAGCTGTGCTTCCGGTTCGGAAGAACCTCAGGGACAAAAATAATATCAAGCGTAAGAGGGTGGACAAGTTAAGCAGAATTACAAGGTTCAGTTATAGGATCCACTCTCAGTTTTTTGGTTCTAGCGCGATTTCTTACTAAATAAGGTTTTTGATGCGCCAAATTTACGCCCTTGTTCTGCGCTGAATAGTTTTTGGTAACTCGTACATATTGGTACCGTAGGTAGAAAATAAGTAGCCCCTTTCGAAAGCCTATGTAATTGCTCTTTTCCTCATAAAATATATGAGCGAGTGAGAAACTCTGACGCATCAAGGAGACTCTAGAAATTGAGCTGTTCAGTCGCCGCCTAAAAAGTGCTCACCCGAAAGCCAGCGGTTGACCATCCAGTTGGCATGTACTCAAAGTCCTGGGCGTAGAGTGTTAGAGACAGTCCGTAGAGAGGTCCGATGAAACTTGGATATTTGTTTCTTGGTATAATCATGGTATAGCAGTTGCCGTACGTTCCATGATGCCAGCGAGTAAAATTAGCCGCAGAACACTTGGACGATTGAAACGTGCACTCGAGTAGCATCTTATCGAGCGAGTGACCGGCTTCTGTTAAATTGATCTAAAAATCGTTACATTGCAATACTAATAGAACTGTAATGGAGACGAAATTCCAGCAAGGGAATGTACTGGAGACGGTGCCCGGGGCTTACACTTCCCACCTAACGTAAATCCTTCTTTACTAGCGCCAATTGCAGCGAGGGATTTCAACATCCATATCCGTTCCCTAATTTTGAGGGTTCACATTACGTTGCAAGGACATGTAAAATGTTAATCAAAAAGTAAACAGTCGATAGAGGCACGATAATCGGACGAAAAGCACAATGCAGTAAGTGCATTGTAATAATCACTTGCTGCTTTTAATACTAATCAGAAAAGGCTACTTGTTGATGGGGTAGTAGGGTACGACCACGATTGGAGACTAGGAGGGAAGGAAATTTGACGACCGGGAAATCCGCAAGACATACATTTTTGGAGTATATGAGTTCAAACGTTTTGTATTTGATTTCATCCTCTTCGTTCATGTCGTCTGGCTTCTGCTGAGTAATGTTGAATTCTCTCCATTGTTCTTCGGTCCAGTTCTTTTTGTCGCTCAGGACATTCTCTTTTTTCGATTTCATTAAGTTACTAAGATGCCAACTCGCTCTCAACTGAAAAAAATTTGCGTAAGTATTTCAATTTAAATCAGTAAGAAAGCATGTCGTGCAGGCACGATGTAATGATTTAAAGTTTTAGTTCATACGCAAAGGCTTCTCAAATGTATTGTTGCCTTTTCCCACCATATGAGTATCAGGCGGTATTATTGAAAAATACTGTGAAGCAATATTTTTCCAGGCATTTCGACGAATTACACCCTCAGGCACAAGTTTCTTGTTTATATGAAGATTGCATTCGCAAAAATCGCATGGAAAACAAACTCCCTAGATCTACACTTACGAGCAGTGAATCAGTTATCTAAGTTTCGTGTTGAAACATGCGTCGAAGCCGGTATTGAATAATCACCTGCATTTTCGACAAATATTTAATCCCACATTCCTTTGTGATTAAAAATCACTTTAGCAGCGCGAGAATGAGCGTGATAGAAGGTTGCTTTCTTTTAAGAGAATCAGGTACGGGTTTACCTTTCAAAATAAGAGCAGTTCAGTAAAATTATTGAAGAAACCCAACAATTACATCGGTTTGAAAAGAAACATAAATGCTAACAGATTGTGGTGTGTTTGAAAATTTCGAGCAGTAACGAAGGTAAAAAGGAAGCTATAAATTGCGTCATAGCGTCGTTTTTGTCGCAAGAAGAATGTTATAACGGAAAAATTGTGAGCGCCGCATGACAGTAGCCAATTTTTGCAGTCACTTTCGAACGTACCGGATTCAAATTGCACAAAGTCACAGCCGGAAACGACACATTAGTCGAATGCTTGATTTGTATGGAGACGACGGTATTGTACTCGAAATATTTTCCCACGGCGACGAATATTTGATACATGCAGAGACCCCACATGGCCAGCGTCGCCAGAGCCCATAACGCTCTTTTGAAGGAGGACTTAGTACGCTGGATACCGATGAAGCCGTGAGCCGACGTATACTCGGCAAAGTCGAACAACAACTTCCGTCTTCTGCTGTTTGGCTCCCAACCGTGTTCGGCCATAGTTGAGTTGCCGCGCGTTCTTCAGAATATTCAAGTATTATAATACAAAGTCTTATTCAGACAATGCAATAATAATGCAAAGTTCAAAGGGACATTTGCAACAAACCCGCCAGCTGAGAAGGAGGCGATAATTGCGAGTGGTCGTTTTTCGACGTGGCTTGGCGCTCTCGCGATACCCGCTGTCGAAGACTGCAATGGAGCACGCGACTGCTGTTCGCTTAGGGAGATTGATCACCGCGACGCCTCCATCCAACGCCCTCTTCGCTCGATGGGCTTGCTCATCGGTCGCATCCAGCCATCAGCGTTAATTTCTCGCTCAATTTCCTTGTTGATTTATTGCGTCCTCCGTTATTGTGACACTAATAAGGAGATTTTAGCGCGATGCATTAAGCAGGCGTGCATGAAGTCTTTGCCAAACTTTCACCTATGATCCGATGCCCGCGAGAAGCTTCAACCGACGAGCTGAAGGGAGAGTGTCGAAAGATCAAGGAAGATGGCAGAAACTGGAGGAAAACCATGGTATGTGGCAGTCCGAGAGAGTATTCTGAAAACTTGAAGTTTCCAAAAACCGGAAAATCTTTTCTCCATCACCCTCCCTCCCACGCTCCTCCCGCATCCGAAAGTAAACAGTATGCATAAATAAATCGGACAGAGAACGCAGAAAAGTAGACCATTTGTTAATTGCTACATCAAATACGGGAACAGTGCAGTTTGTCAGAGATCAAAATTCGCGAAAAGTACAATTAATATGCATGGCTGACTGAAACGATTCCAATTCGTTTTGCTAATTGAACCTTTGCGCGCGATTGAAAATTATTGCGACTGATTTGTTTGACGCATGCTTGCCTTGCTGAAGCCATGGCAATTCTTTTCATTCATCCGTTGTCACGCGGATGTGTTTGTGAGAGCGGTGGAATTGTGGAAAATAGTCTGACAGTGTGGGGCAGTGGTCGGTGGCTAGCTGAAAGGATGGTGCCACTCCACCCCCGCAATGGTCAGATAAGGTGTCAAAGTTGCGCGATTTAGTTAGCGACTTATACTAATAAAGGCTTTTGTCACTCTAGCTATATTTTACAACATCTGATGACAAAACGAGCTCATGTTTTCAAATCATCCACTTCAAAAATCATATACGCGCGTTATATCAGAAAAAATTCTGCTACTCCGCCATTGTTCATAAGGTTTCTGTAAGAGTTTGAGATTCAGAATGAAGTCGGAATCGAGAGCGAGTAGCGACGACGTCCTCACCGACTTCTCCGATCATACGACAGCCCATGGCTTCGGAAACGTGATGCGATCGAATAGCTGGTTGGGCAAGGGTATCTGGATCATTGCGCTGATGATCGCATGGGCCGTCTGCTGCTACCAACTGGCCGACAGCATCATGACCTACCTAAAATATCCTACGACTACCTCTGTAACCCTCGCCCACTCCTCCGACGTCCCATTTCCCGCCGTTACCATCTGTAATCTCAATTCGATTCGCTTTTATCACATGGCCGGTGATAGCAAACAAGTCGGCTACTCCTACTCCGATATGGCCAATAATCTGATGATGGCGAAGCCGTCTGCGGTTCCTTGGGACGACTTTGACATGTCCGGCTCCAGAGAGGCGACAGGCGAATATGGGTACGCTGCAACGGCGTCTACAAAATTTGACAACATGGAGATTGTTACTGAATGCGGCTATAAAATGAGTCACCTGCGAGACGTCTACAACTACAACGTAAGTCATTCGACATCTGTATTGTCCCTCAGTATAATTACGACTTTATTTCACCGATCTTTTAATTTGCGCATGTTAGTGTAAGTACGTTAGCGTCGTTGCACCATTCCCGCTCTAAAAAGGACGTTCTCTTATTCAAAGCGTACATTTTCGAAATCTAGAACGAAGCTTTCTGTACTGATTTGGCTGCGAAAGTCCCACTTTTGAGTTGAAACGTGTTCTTATTACAGTATAAATTGTACATATCGCCCTGGTTCAGTTTGAAGATGGCGCGTGTACTTATCAATCGTCGTTTAATTTGGATTTTACCGTCTTTATCCACTTTCCTTTACTCTAGTAAAATGTTGCTAAATGAGAGAACACTGTCCGCTATACTCATTTCGCTGTGCAATTTAGCTAGACGTATCATCTGTGGGTCATCAGATCGGCGATATGCTCCTCGATTGTTCGTTCCAAGGACGGCAGTGTCTCCCGAAGAACTTTACGAAATGGCAGCACGGCTCCTACGGAAATTGTTACACGATTATTATCGATGCTGGTACATATCCGAGCTTCGTGGGTCCCGACTATGGCTTATCGCTGACACTTTATACGGAAGAAGAAGAATATCTACCTATGATTACGCCGGCAGCTGGATTTCGGGTGAACTTGAACATGCCTTCAATTATCTTTAATATTGCATTCATCGGGAGATGCGCGAATACAAAAATATACTACATAACTGCTTTTACGATAGATTATTTGACATTCCTTATTCAAAGTAACGTCAAGCTGAGTATGAGGTCGCTGGCATAAACACGGATTTTACAATCGTGATTTTCTATTTATCGAGAGGAATTCAAAGCTCTGTTCACATAAAGATCCAGATGAGTCATGTAATTAGAATCTAATCTATTAATCGTATGAAAAGTCATTAGCGTGAGTGAGACGAGCGTCACGGGAACCAATTGTGTCCATTGTACTTATTAGAGTACTTGAAATTAAAATATGCATAGATTTATAACGCAATTCATAAAGTGAGACGTATCGTATGCGTAATTACAGGTGGAATTACATTCGCCGTCCTACGTGCCTTTCCCGGAAGATTTGGGCTTCACCATTTCGCCCGGCTTCCTCACGTCGGCGGCGGTTCAACAACGCGTGATTACACGCCAACCTTTACCCTACGACGGTACCGATTGCGGCCTAAACCTAAGAAAACAGAATAAGATCCACCTTCCAAATGTCTACGAAAGGTTAATAATGCGATTATCGTCATTTCTTTTCACTAATCGCTTTGAAACTTCAGCTGGTTAGACGTTTTGAAAAGCAACCCTTCCAATTATTTGACTATGAACTACACTAATCAAGCTTGTATGAAATCTTGCTACCAAATAAAACTGGCCGAGTACTGCCACTGCATCAACCCCGCCTATGTTACCCGTAGTCAAATGGAGAGAGTGTACGGTGAATCGTCCGTTCCGCTCGCCTGTGATCAAAGCTCCTACAACGTGTCCTGCTGTGTTTTTGAAGTAAGTTGAATCCAACAAATTTGCCTTTTGTTGCTGCAGCATTCTGTAACAGAGTGATATGAAGGCTAAAATGGTCTTTCCTTGAGAGTGGTCTCTAGGTCTGTATCAGTACGATGTATAGGTGGGTGGAGGAGAACATACGAGTGTGCACCTTTAAAGATGGGTTTGTAATTTTTAAGTTTCGAATCTGGTGGTGCAGAAAATTTCAAATTTTGTAAGGAGACTTTTTTCCCGCTAAACGATGGCATTATTTAACAAAGGTCATCAATCGGAGAACTTCTTTTGAAAAGCATTGGATAGAACGATGAATGCCATCCTCAGGCGCCAACTGGGACCCGCCTTTGAGTAGAAGCCAGATACCAGCTCCTGAGGGTTGCTATTGTTACTCCACGGTTGCGATCATTGGTGGCGAGAATTTAGGTTAATCGGAAAAATATGTCGCCTTTCTGTATTACATGTCTCGAGTATCCCAAAAGGCTCTAATGCACTCCGGAAGTTAAATTCGACAATCAGACAGTGTCTTACTACATTCTCATCCATTGTTGTAGTGCAATATTATAAGAAAGAATATGGTATTTCAGTTCACCGAAAAAATTGACACTGAATGCGATACCATGTGCTACCAGCCGTGTATGGAGGAGGACTATGACGCGAGAATAACGACGAGTCTGTGGCCTCGCGCTAAATACTTCAACACGAGTCAGGCGGCATGGGCAAAGCGCAATGCACTCATCAATAATATGACTGCTCAGGAGGCGCGCGACCGAATTGCTAAGCTAGAAGTTTACTATCGGGTACGTATTTTCAAATCGATATAATATGTTAGAAATTTACAGAAGGATGGCTTACCTAAGATACCGAATTTTTTCAAACTTTACATCAGTTATTACTCACTAAATTCGAGCACATATGGTTTTACGTATTGAAGCATTGTGCTGATTTTAGAAAGAATTTGCTTTGTCTTATTCTGTTTGTCAGATAATATTTTTTACCGCTTGACGAAATTCGAGTTTTTCGTGAAAATTTGGTGCTTTTAACGTCTAATTATTATCTGTAACAAATAATTTGATAATGATTGCTATGTGTTCACGCTCAAGGTCATACTCAATAGTTCATCTATAGAAGCAATCATATATTTGATTACCTTTTGAAGATTTATAAATAAACACAGAAGTACACTGTATCTTGGATAAATCACTCTTCAAAATAATAATCGCAGAATATATTTTCAGGTTCTGAATCGCGAGATGATTACTGAGTCGGTGGCAATCAAAATTTTTGATTTGCTAACTGGCGTCGGTGGTACGCTGGGACTCTATGGGGGCCTCTCGTTCCTGACCATTCTGGAGTTTGTGGAATGCTGCGCTCTCTACTGTTCGAGCAAGAGGAAGCACCGAATCAACCAGACGAGCAGAGTGGCAAGCACCGCCACCATCAACAGCACGCTTGGAGACATTCCAAGCACAATGCGCTACCCCGTGAAGACCAACGACGATTGACAATATTCACTTTTGAGCACGTGCTCGGTTTTAACGCACAGAACCTCTTTATAGCGAACATATGTTAAATAAAGAGCCGACCTAAATATGCATACCCTGGTGCCTGTTTCATAATACTGTTGAGAATTGAGAAAATGAGTGTCAATTCTGTGCAGTCATCGTCGCAATATCATATGAGAAAAGAATATTCGAGTGGTATTTTGGCTCAGTTTTTCAGTTCGCAACGCTCAGCAGTTTCATGAAATAGGCACCATAAAGGGGAGGAGGAATGTCGCATTATCGTTACGACCCTTGCATCTAGTCACTTAGAAGCCGAATTTCGCATTTAATTTTTTCAGAAAGCTTTAAATGATTGAGAGTTTCGATGAAAATAAAGAGCGTTGAATGCTTGTTGTTGTACAAAAATTGCGATGGATTTAAATGTATCCTTGATCATAATATCACATAAAACTCAAGGACAGAAATAATAACGCAACTTCCAACAACGTCCTTACTTAACTATCTTCACTGTTTTGTTCATTTTAAGCTCGTTTCGACAAAAAATTTACAATTGGTATTCTCCACGATCGAATGGGTGTTTTTAGGCCACAGAAGTGCGCGGGTTTGAACCTTGGGAAAATGTACCTTTAACAAATTTCGCTGCTCTCTTTATTTTACGTTAATTTTTTCATTTCCTAATCCCATCTAACATCCGAGGGGTCCAAGACTCGTTTGAGAGAGCATAGCCCTCAAAACTCCCAATGCACATGCCTGATTTAGGCCCGTTTATTGTTAGACATGGAATTTACTCCAAGTTGCCGATGATGTCTTGCCGTGTACGTCGGAAATAGAGTATGTAAGCGGGCGCGTGATGCGACATAAATCTGATAAGAGTAGTAAAAAGCTGAGCTGTAAACGGGATGCTCGTCAGAACGAGCCGCGCCCTCAATCAGTGCTAACGGCCCACCCGCTCGTCCGCCCGCCTGCCGATTGTCGGTGTTCATCGACCAACATGGCCGCCGTCTCCAATACACTGTTCTATGCATTCTTTCTCGTGATCGTCTTTGCTCACCAAAGCGCCGCTACCGCTAAGACCATAGAGATCTCGCCACGAATCAGCGTCAACTGCAGCGACCTAGCGTGTGACTTCAACCTGGAAATCGAAGAGCAGGCGGTGCAGTTTGTCGACCCCACTGTCCTGAAGGACGACGTTAAATATCTGATGGACGCATTGGCCAATGTGGCAAACTTGACAGCTGCAGCCAATCAGACGAGTTACGACTTCTTCAACCTAAGCAATTCAACGTACAATCAAGGTATGGCCAGTGTTACTGCAGTACAGCAAAACGCTTCGAATGTCGAGACTGAAGTGGACGCATATGCCAGCATGGTCAGTGGATGGAAGACAGATGCATATAGATACTTGTGTGAGGCGCGATGTTTTGAAAATGGCGTCGATTCGAGCGACTATTGTGCTACCGCGTGCGCCAGCGACACACCCCCTCCCTCCTCTTTCCTCGGGAACTAAATGAGTTATGATTTCCGTAATGAATCCGTCGATACCGATTCTCAAAAAGCGATTCCTTTTAGTAAGATTCCAAATTTGATTTCCACCATATAGCGCAGACTGTCTATTGCCGTCAGTGAACCAAAAGATGGACAGGTGAGTTGTACGACGCGCGGTCGACAGCAAAGAACCTATTTGCGTCAGCATGACGTGAAATTCTTTAGCTGTCGATCGCCTATCTTTTGCTCGCGAACGGTAGTGGACAGTCAGCGTTGTCCTTTTCGCAGTACTCATGGGCGGCACCGTAACATTTTCTTGCGACACGATTCCACTGCCCAATAAATTACCTATATCCTAAACTACCGCTGATCGCTGCTCGCTCATTGAGAATTGTTGCATAAACTATTTTCTTTTTTCATACATTCAAAAGATATTGTACCGCGTGTGAATCTATGTCGTCAGCTTTCTGATTTCACATTGAAGGAAACAAGTAAAGAATTGTCAAGAACTGCTACATTTCATTTCGAATTTGTGAAAACTTTACCAAAACATGCTCATATACTGGTATAATTCCCTAAAGACACACTGAAGCTAGTTCTGTTTAGGCCATACACGTATCGAATAAAGTTGTTAGATTATCTGAAAACTATCGGAAAGGGTGAATAATTCACATTTTATTAAATAAATTATCACTCCTTGAACTACGCGATCACCAGTGTTTACAATTAAGAATAGCTTAAGTGAAAAAACCAGAAATGGAATGGAACAGAACAGAGCCGGATACATCGAATATCAAAGATATGTGATGGCTCGGACAGCTAGTGAGGATATATGATTTAAGGTGTCGAATAGATTACGTTATGCTGCGCAAGAATAATCTTATAATCTTGATATTCATTTTACTGCGATCGGCGACAAGCGGTGCGTGCCGTTTATCAGAGCACATATGGAAAAACCTAGATTAGTGCAGTCCAGGGAAGTGCAAGACAAGAGTATAAGAAGAAACAGGTTTAGTGCAGCTTTTAACTCACTCCAAAATTGCTCTATTTTAAGGTACGTAATTCTTATCAAGAGCTAATCCGACGCCGGAAGCAGTACAAAATTATTTCGTGCAACCTTATAAACTTCGGCGCTAACTGCGACTCTCTCGCAGTCCGGCTTTGCCTAATTTGCGCTGATCTGACCGAAAGAGCATTTGAACACAAAAGTGACGTTGTTTCACATAAGCAAAGGAACGTAGTCACGCAGCGATAGCTTGAATTCCTACCGTAAACAATGAAGCAGTGGCGCGCCAGTGCGTCATGCGTGGCCACGGCTTCCACGCAGGTTTTTACCAATACTGATATAATCGGATAGATCATAATGTGGGAGTACTAGAACCTGAGTCTGACCACATAGCAGCCCGTCTCTACTCTGCTAAAACTTGCACCTTAATTTTTATTTTGAATTTTAACTAAGTCGCTCGGCAGAAATCGAATTTATGAATTTTTGAAAAACTCTTGCACCAGGTTGTAATCCAACTTGTATATCGTGTGTGAAAGCTTCATAAACTTCGTGACGGTATTTTCCTGTTTCCGTTTTTTCACTTCACGAACGAGTCTTCAATTGGCCAACACTACAAATAGATCTCTTCTACTTACCAGTCGACGCTATATGTAGCATTCTTTTGTATGTTCTCTATACTTTTTGACGAGAGAATTATCATGTTCTCATGCTCTTTGTTACATACGTTTTAACTAAAAATGTCAATGTGTTACTTAACGCAAGGAATAACACATGTTATTTTGAAAGAAAATGCACGGTCTCAAGTTACTTAAGGTGTAGCGTCAGGCAGGCATTATTTAGCCTTTGTAAAATGAAAATCCACCCGTAACCGCATGACTTCATTGACGAAGAATCACTTACGTAAAATGAAGTGGTACTAAAGGGATGTACTCGTTCAGTGCATCAAGTACAATTTATGCTAAAAGACACGATATGAAACAGATCCAGGGCCACTAGTGACGCGCGCAATTCTGGCTTGACTTATCAGAATTAATTCCAGTCGGTTTTCGATTGACCTTGACGGAGAGGCAATGGCGACATATTTGGAAGAGCAGTCGCCAGTATACTTGGACTATAACGCGACGACACCCTTGGACGAAAGCGTCAAGAAAGCAGTCTTCAGCGCGCTTGATCTTTGGGGAAATCCGAGTAGCGCCTGTCCGCTCGGTTCGTCTTCCTTTGACCGTACGAGTACTCTACGCGTCACCTTCCGGATTGCGTTTTAAAAAGTCGCACGTTATGCGTTGATTTTTTACCGTATGCTTTGCATGTGCGCTTTGCGTTTTAAAGTGCAATCCGAAAAGTAAGGCGCATCGTCGACGTAGTCCTTAAACAAGTGCTTAACACCAGTACAATATCTTTAACATCCTCGCGTGACCTTCCGTATGTGCGAACGCCTGATTAAGGCAAAAAGCTGAATTTTGTACGGCGATTTACAATAGATGCTAAATATATTGTACTGGCGTTAGGCGCGCGTCTTCCTTGAAGCTCAACAATTGGTCAGAAAACCATTAATTTTCAGGCGCACAGGCGAAAAATGTCATTGATACTGCGCGTACTTCTGTTAGCAAATTGCTGAATGTCGCTGCAAATGACGTCATTTTTACGTCTGGCGGTACTGAGGTACGACAAACTGACTTCAAGTTCGCGCCCCGAGTTTAATATCGATGAAGCCATTTGAATATTCCCTTTAATAACGAACACCTATAATCTATCTTGATAGCAAACGTGCGCTATTTTTCGTATTCGCGCGCATTTCCTGACATTGCCATAAAAATTTGCATTAAACAACCGACAGATATTTGACTCCATCAGTGACTGTGATGCCAACTGAAGCATTTCTTCTTGGCGATGACCACTATCGTTTGCAGGCAAACAACTGGGTCCTGCAGTTAGCCGTGAAAGTGCACAAGAGTGAAGGGCGCGAAGGCAAGCCTCATATCGTGACCACAACCATTGAACACCCAGCTATAATTGAACCATTGAAGGAGCTTGTGAAAGACAATATTTGTGGTGAGTAAAGCGCGCGCGCGCACGCTGTTAGGAACGCTGAAAGTTTGGGTAATCTGAAGTATTCCGCGCTTTTGAGTTTTTGTTGCGCGACACGATTTCGGATCTTCAAACCCATTGTGTGACCGACTAGAACCCATTTTCGTCACTGCCGGCGTCGTCCTATACTCGTACAATTAAATCCATTTATACCACTGTTTGGGCAATCGGCCATTACCGGTGGAAACGAATTTAGTTGTATGGAGAGATACGCTTTGAGACCGGCCTAATTTACGAGTGTAAATGAAAAACCGATAAATAGAAACATCGATATAAAAACATCGGTATAAACAAATTCCACTGTACGCACTGTTGCCTCAAATCCCAATTGCTTTCCTTAGATGTGACATTCGTACCTGTCGATCAGGCGTCGGGCATGGTGGATCCCGGCGCGATTGTCCGGTCGCTGACAAAGAACACCTGTTTGGTGACTGTGATGCTCGCTAACAACGAAACGGGCGTGATTCAGGTTCGCAGCGTTAAGCTTTCGATATGTTGACGGTTTGCTATTTACTTTCATAAGGACTAAGCCAAAAGCAGCTTTTACCCTTGTATTGCAATCTAAGCCCAGTCTTACTGGTAGAACTATGCGTTTCGGCGCTTTCCTTTCTGGTAACAATTTTTTACAGTTCATGAACCCAATAATAGCTTTACAATAAGCTCTGATTGCATTCGATATCGTGCAAACTCGTATTTCACGTAAATCTTTTCCACTCTAACCAGGATAATTTCCCATTCAATGATGCCATTTTGTATAATTATATGACTAATACGCTCTTTTCTTAGCCGATAGCAGAAATCTGCGACGCCGTTCGACGATACGCTAAACAAGAAGAACTTAAGCACCGAATCCTCACCCACACGGACGCGGCGCAGGCGATTGGGAAGATCCCCGTCGACGCTCAGCAGCTGAAAGTCGACTACCTCACTATCGTCGGACATAAAGTTCGCTTTCTCTCTCCATTGTGCTTTGAGTTTGCTGAGTTGCTAAACAAATTTCTTCAGTTTTATGGTCCGCGAATCGGCGCTTTGATTGCGAGGGGCATTGGCACCGTGCCAATGTTTCCATTCCTGTTTGGCGGCGGACAAGAAAGAAACCTTCGCGCTGGGTAATTGTTTCGTTCTTGTTCGATAAATATTTTACCGTCCGGCTAAACGTAATGAGTTTTTTGAACGTTGTGTACTTAAGTGCGAGGCTTATTAATGGAACTTAGCTTATTGAGCACTTTCAAATGAACTCATTTATGGTATCCATGATATAGAAAAGTCAAGGATCATAGGATTTTAAGCTCCAACGAATATCTCAGTATTTTCATCCCGCTGTGTTCATCAACCTAATTATCATTTGATTTATTGAATTTATCAACAATATCATTGTGCGAATACCGTAATAATTTTTTCAAACATTCATCACCTTGATTTTGACTGAACCATCTTGAGCGGAGGAGTCTCCATAGCACTCATGCCTATGAGACTTACTGCAATAAAAATATGACGCAATTTTCAGCACAGAAAACGTTCCGATGATTGTCGGACTGGGCGCCGCCGCCGACTGCATTTTGGCACACGGTCCATCACACATGAACCATCTGCGGACTTTGCAAGACTACTTTGAAGCAGAGATCGAGGTAAATATAAAATTAGAATAGAGTACGTGATGTCTGAATTTGCATCATGCATGATTTGCAGGAGAAGCTGGGCGATGCGGTTGTTGTCAACTTTCAATCGTCGAATCGACTTCCTAACACGTCGAGTGTCGCTTTTCGTAAAATAGACACAACCGCCTGCGATCTCCTGGCTAAGTGCAAAACTTTCTACGCGAGCACTGGCGCTGCCTGCCACTCAAATGTGCCCAAGTACGTTGCTGTGTTCCCTTTTTGTTCTCTTTATATAGGCCTAACTTATTCAATGCTGCTACGTTGAGATTTACATTTTAGACAGCTAACACGATTGTCTTACAATATGTTCGTAAGCTGAGTCGCTCTGAAGTTTGTTTGGAAATATGACACTTGTTATGCAACATTGGACCGGTATCATAATCGTTCCATAATGTTAGGCGATACTCGGCGCAGTGCACCATTGGTTTTGTCTACTTATAAAAGATTAGGGGGGGGGGGGGTTATGATGAGCAGGACCATTCAACAATACGTAAGTTTACAAAACAATAGCGTTACCGGTCTAATAAGAATTATTTCTTATTAAACGCGGATAACTGAGCGTGCAATTCTTTAAATGCACTGGTGTCAGGGGCTTGTTGCGACTAGTAGTCGGTGGATTGCCCATAATTACAATATTCTGTGAGCTGAAGTGATGCTTTTTAGAGTTTCTGCAGTGTTGTTGGCGTCGGGCGTGAGCGAAGATCTGGCGTCAAAGACTGTGCGATTCAGTGTTGGAAGAGAAACAAGGAAGGAAGACATTGATCGTGTCGTTTCTGAACTGAAAGCCATGACATTCCTTTCCAAATATGGCTCTTCCTTACTTAATTCCATTGGCATAGGCAAATCGGTTGGCGGCTTTTAAGTCGCATTATTTAGGCACCACTTTTGTTATTGTTTGTCTACTTATCCTATTGAACTGATTGGATGCATCCTATGACTATTTTAGGGCTGAAAAAGAATGTGCAATGTTCAACGACCGATACAATTAGCAAGATTGCATAATGTGTCGTTGAAAATTGCAGGGATGATTCTGGTCATTGAACGTCGGTCTTTAACTCTGCCAAACTCGTTTACTAAAGTCTTAATTGTTTTACGACATCCAATTTATTGTGATTCTCACTTGTTTATGATCACGTGACTGATTTTTTTTTATCAGCTGCATGTGTTAATTTGCAAACGGTCTATTAGTAAAGTGATGTTGGGGATATATTCGCTGCTCAGCAAAGAAAATGTTTCAAAAATATACATTTCAGGAAGGGTAACTATTACTTCTAACTTGTTTTTTAATTTGCGACGCATAGTGCACTTCCGTCCGCAGAGAATTGTTTGACAACTGATAGTATGATTAATGAAAAATTCGACGAGTGTGTAGGGTGGCCAAAAAAACGAGATTTTGAGATATTTTTTGTTAGGAGGCGGAATCAAGCCTTGACGTCAGTTGACCGATTGTAGTCCAAGGTCTGCAATATCGTTTTCTGCCGTCATCATAAACTTTTCTCTTAGGGGTACTTTGTGAAGTCTTACTGTAGTCCAAAAACAGCTTGGTAAAACGATAAGGGCGCGCACAGTTCGCCGACTAGGGCATTTCACCGACCGGACAGTTCATCGACCTGGACAGTTCACCGACAGGTTTTTTAATTGATCAGATATCTCTGCTTGGTCTGCTGCGAAATACGTCGTAGCTTGGTGCAGATGAGAGAATATTAGTAAGCTTATTCAGAAGCGGTCCAAAAAAGAACAACTGACAAAGGTGTCACACAAAAGAACAGGAAATGAAAATCAGTGAAAGGTTGTGAGTAAGCCCTCTAAGATAGTCAAGCTTATCAGTCATATGATCATAACCCCTGACGCAAGCCAGCTTGCGCTCCTCTACCTTCAGTTATTTCGAATGTGGACATGTAAGGGATAAGTAGATAGATAAAGAGACAGAGAAATAAGGGAGTACGAATAAGCAGATGAGGCACAGTAGATCGATGCGAAAAAGCAACTAAGATGCATCAAATAACCTTTCTAACATTATATATTGTTCACTTGATCACTAATTGCCTTTTCGAATTAACTATTCTATACCGTTTAATTGGCCTCCGCTGCTGTTATTACGTATAAAATATTAAGTCAGTTATTAACTGGTCAGTCTGCCGGTGTATGGGCTTACAAAGCGAAAATCATACGTTAACAATCAGTATTGAAAAAATGCACGCGAATGACTGAACTGCAAGCATGAGTTAGCTAAGTGGCATTTAACTTTCCTCTATTGTAGCTCTTTACATTTCATTGCTTGTCAATAAAATATCCTGTCAGTGAAAAATCATTTCATTGAATCGTGTGGCTAAAATAAAGATTGGCGAACTGTCGGCTCAAAAATGACTGGTCGGTGAACTGTCCAAGTCGGTGAGCTGCCCTAGTCGGTGAACTGTCCGAGTCGGTGAAGTATCCGGCTCCCAAACGGTACGCCATATTTGAGCTAATAACTTTGCAGCCAGTTAACGGATTTTGTTCAAACTTTGCACAATTGTTAAGCTGATACCTGGGAAGAACGAGCCAAAGCGGTTTGGGAATTGCGCTTCTTGAAAAAAATTTTCGTCAATATAAGAAATACAATTTTCTCAATTTTCACAAAAAATCACTCTTTATGTGAGCTTTTTGGTCGAATATCTGTGAATTTTTTGAATATTTTTGGGATGTTTTTGGTGTTCCCGTTATCTCATAATTTGGGTAATCGATGGCAATAACGTTTTTGAGCCACTTCCTCATTTGAGCAAAATCGATTTCTGGAGTCAGACAGACCACCCGCGTTGACACTGTTATTGCGCATGCATTCAGTGATCACATTTTGGAAAATGCGGAAATCACACAAAAGCTTTTCTGTTCCGGATAGCCCAGAGGTAGGAGCACCAAAAGAACTCAAAGTATTCAAAAAAAGTTTTAAAAAATCGACCGAAGACTTTACTCAAAGGAGCACTGCGTTGACAGTAAAATTGCATTTCGTAAGCTGACCATATCTTTTTTGCAGAAGCCCGAATTACAAACGGCTTGGCAAAGTTCTTCCCACATGTCTGCTTAACAAGTGTACAAAATTTGAGCCAAATCTGTTCACGCATCGCAAAGTTATAGGCCCAAATATGGTGTATCGTTTTACCAAGATGTTTTTGGGCAACAGTAAGACTTCACAAAGTACCCCTAAGAGAAAAGTTTACGATGACGATAGGAATCGATACTTCAGTCCTTAGGCTACAATCGGCCAATTGACGTCAAGGCTTGATTCAGCCTCCGAAAAAAATATCGCCAGATCTCTCTTTTTTTGGCCACCCTGTATGAATAAGTCGGAACGAAATCTGATCGTTTCCTCGCAATTTGCAAAAAACCCTCCAATAGTGGTCTCAATCTCTAGCTGGCTGCGTCCCCTTTCAGATGAAACGTTAATACACGGAAAATCTTAATAGGTACGCCTTTCTGGAACAAAACTGCTAGTTTTAATGCGCGATTAAGATAGTAGCTCATTTAGAGGAATTTGCCGACTTAAAAATTATCTTATATCAGGCTTTATGAAAGAAGCTATAGGTCCGTAAAGGTATTGTTCATAAGGCTCTATCGAATTACCCACCTGCAATACGATTTCTCAATGCACTTTAGCCCGTCGTTCCACTGTCAATACGCAACTAACGTGTCGCTTTTTTGTTACGAAGCAAGTAGTGACGATTGTGTTGGCAATGCGTCAAACATTTCAAGCGCATAAACCTTCGCTGCGTTTGTTCTATGGGAATTTTAGAGCATTCACACTTCAGTTGACGTGGTCGAGTTCGGTATAAATTCTTTGACTTTCCACTCGCGGTCCCATTTGTGCTTGTTACGTCAACTGTCCTGTTTACTTTCTCCTCGTCAACTCGCGCAACGTCTTCTATCTTGATGCTGTCTTTTGTGCGTCCCTTCGAGGTATGAATTAAATCAATATAGTGTTGTTCCAGAAGACTACTTTCTTGGTAATGACAACGACCGAATCTCGCTTTGGTGCAAAGCGCGTGTGAGTATGGAGTAAGAAAAGTATGTTCAAGCGTGAGAATGGAACATTCCAATGCTGAGTGTTACCAGGTTTATAAATGATAGTAGTTAACACGAACTGTTACCCGGTGCCGAGTTAAATAAAACTTGGATCTGCTTTTAGGTACAGAAAGATGAAACGGCTAGTTTCTCAACACGATTGAGCAATCCTGAATGAACAAAATTTAGCTGAGAATGTGGAACGTCTACTAATGGTTCAGTAATTTGTGCAGTGATGAATATCGTAGTTTCGGGTCAAGATCTGAATTATGGGCTTAAAATGGACTGACTGACGAACTCAATTGGACTTGTAGTGCATTGTTATGGTAACATAGGTTGAACGGTGCCATAAGTTTCATCAGTCGCGTATATTTGGACGCGGATGAACTCAAAGAACGCCTTGTGCGCACATGATAATTATAGAAGCCTTGAGTAGGTCACCGTTTGTATAGCAGACCGCTGCCCATTGACGGTTGTAACCAGCAATTTGCTGATGAGCCATTCATTGTCATCTGCTGCGGCGCAGGGTTGAATGGCGGCAGTGTCATATCGAAGGGGTGTATCAAGGGATATCGGAGTTGATGGCTTTTTTATGTGGTTTTGTTACTCGTCTCATTCTATTGATCATGGTATTGAATCAGCAGAAAGTGTGGATCCATCATTCAGTCTTCCCTGCTTACTTCGATATCTTAGATAAGTTGCAAAACGCATTAGCCCGCATAGGAAGGAAATTAGGTTGTACCGCGCTTGGTTCCAATCGTTCAGAAGAGGCAGTTGGTGGCAAATCTCGGCCTGCGCACCGATAATGAAACTGACGCTTGACAGAACAGCTGAGTCGGACAGGATAAAATTTAGGAGTTGTGAGTTGATTAAAATCGCGCATCGCTGTAGACATTTCTTCTTACTTTTTAGTTGTGATTAGTCACTGGATTCTCATTTTCCAAATCACATCTGTTTCTATAATCCCGTTTCTATAACTGATTTTGGCTTCAATGATATTCGGTTTCGATCATTATCCACATTGTTTTGTAATCCAGTCTTAGCATAAATGAATTTTTTTTGCAGAACGATCACATTTTTGAGCAGCACGAAATATTGTGCATATCATCCATATTTGAAATATTGCCATCTCATTCCTGGGCCGAACAGCATACACCTTGCGTCCTCATCTTAATGTTTAAAAGCGGGGTGAAGACGCAAGGTGTAATGAGGTCCGAACAGGGGAGGGAAACCTCTGCTCAGCCATTTTCTGCACATGGAACTAAGATTAGGGAGGTGCTGGCAATGTCACTGGTGGTCAGGGTCGCTTTTGCAATTGGGAAGCTGAAAAACAGTGCTGATTTTTAATGAGAGCTCTCATTGCTCTTGTCCTCTTCCAGCTCCGATACGTTATTCCACGTATTTGATGGAAAAGTGGGGATTACTTTGCTGACCAGCTTTTACAATTCGTTCTCGGTTCCTTTCGCTCAGTCTTCTGCTTTCTTTCAGTCTTTTGCCAAGTGGATCCGCAAGAGTAAGGCTCGTGAGAGCTGGTAATTTCTGTGCTGTTTGTACCAAATTTTCAGTCACTTCTTCCTCAATACGATTCAAAATAGATTTAAAACTAGAATCCCAAACATCTTGGACATGAATTTGTTGAATGCGTCCACATTTGTGCAGGTGATGAAGAAATCCAGGATGCCTCCCTTCCACGAATAAATCAACAGGAAGGTGCAAATATTTGACTGTACTGTTGCTAATTTGATCAGTAATTGACTGCCATGTTGCCAGATCAATATTGCAATGATCGAATATCACAGTGTCGATTGCTGGCAGTGTTGCAATACCAGCGATTGTGCTGCTTTCCATTTTACATTCATCAAATTTCAGCTTTTTCAGAGATGGACAATTTGTGAACGACAACTGAGAACTGGCGGAGAATGTGCATCCCCAAGAAACATTTGAATATACACCTCCAAATGTGAGTGAGTGGAGCTTGACCAAGTGACTGAATGAGAGCAGGTCATTTTGACGGATTGTATAACCCCATATTGTAATATCCATTTGTTCAACATTGTTGCATAGTTGCAAGTGGATCAAGAGCTCTCCGAAATCTTCCCTTAATGTCAGCTGCAAACATTTAACAGTACTGTTCCTTATTTGATCTGTAATTGACTGGCATGTTAACAAATTAATACTGCATTCATGGAATCCCAAAGTGTCGATTGCTGGCAATGTTGCAATACCAAGGTTTGCGCTGCTTTCAATCCTACAGGAACAGAATTTGAGATTTTTGAGGGATGGACAATTGTTTAATGACAGCTGAGAATTGGCTGAGAATGTGCATCTTGAAATAGCATCTCCAAATGTGAGTGAGTGGAGCTTGATCAAGTCACTGAACGAGAGCAAGTCATTTTGATGAATTGTGTATTTATATATTGAAATATCCATTCTGTCTACATTTTTGCATAGTTGTAAGTGGATCAAGAATTCCTTGTTGAAATCGTTCCCATATTGCTTGTTACCAATTGCATGTTTACCAAATGTCAGCTTGAAATATTTGACGTTACTGTTGCTAATTTGCTCTGTAACTGACTGCCAAGTTGCCATATCAATACTACAGTAGGAGAATTCCACTTTATCGATTGCTGGCAGTGTTGCAATACCAACAATTGTGCTGCTTTTCATTTCACATAGATTGAATTGCAGATTTTTCAGGGATGGACAGTTTGTGAATGACAGCTGAGAATCGACTGAGAATGTGCATCCTGAAAGAGGATATCCAAATGTGAGTGAGTGGAGCTTGATCAAGTCACTGAACGAGAGCAGGTCATTTTGATGAATTGTGTAATTCTCTATTGAAATTTCCATTTTATCAACATTGCTGCATTCTTGCAAGTGGATCAAGATTTCCTTGTTGAAATCTCCTCTCCCAAATGTCAGCTGCAAATATTTGACGCTACTGTTGTTAATTTGCTCTGTAATTAACTGCCAAGTTGCCATATCAATACTACAGTAGGAGAATTCCACTGTATCGATTGCTGGCAGTGTTGCAATACCAACAATTGTGTTGCTTTCCATTTTACATTGATCGAATTCCATCTTTTTGAGGGATGGACAGTTTGTTAATGACAGCTGAGAATTGGCTGAGAATGTGCATTCCTCGAATCGCACAGTGTCGATTGCTGGCAGTGCTACAATGCTAACAATTGTGCCGTTTTTTATTTTCGGTCGATCAAATATCAGTTCTTTGAGGGATGAACAATTTGTGAACGACAGCTGGGAATTCTCTGAGAATGTGCATAGCTGGAATCGCACAGTGTCGATTGCTGGCAGTGTTGCAATACCAAAGTTTGCGTTGCTTTTCATTTCACATTCATCAAATT
The DNA here is from genome assembly GCA_002796945.1 of Plectus sambesii. NCBI lineage: Eukaryota > Metazoa > Nematoda > Chromadorea > Plectida > Plectidae > Plectus > Plectus sambesii. The sequence continues at coordinate 10,081 of NIUQ01001143.1, read as the reverse complement.
TCAGATTCTTCAGGGATGGACAATTTGCGAACGACAGCTGATAATTGGCTGAGAATGTGCAATATGAGAATTCCACTGATTGAAGCTTGATCAAGTCACTGAACGTCAGCAATGTTGGACAGGACATGTTGGGTGTGGTTGATTCATTGTATACGGATAAAACATTCAACATGGTTCTTGCATGTCTCTTTATGGTCAGTTCTCTCAATGTAATTTTTTGCACGTTTGTGCATTGCCAGAGGAACCAATTAAGCAGCTCGTAGTCGAAGCCAGCTGTTGTATTGAATGCATCAAATGTCATATTCAGTGTCATTTCAGTGATTCTGTCGAAATAATATTTGCGTTTCTCTGTCTGTACTGACACTTTATCGGATAAAGCCATTCGGAAAAGAAAGCTCTCGAATTCATTCATTCCTGAAAGATTCAGAGTAGAATGTACTATTGTCTCCAGTTTAGAATCAGGTAACAACCATTCGCTTGTTGGATCATTTGAACAGAAGCAATAAAATGCAGCGAGAAATTCTTGAATAGTCCTGTGTGGGAAGCGAAATGAAGTGATAAGTTTGAACAAATTGTCATAACTCTTCTCTTTTCTCAACAACCCAGCCTGTTCTATAGTAGGTTGCAGATTATATTCAGCGCAATCTGAAGGTGTAAATACATTCTCCTTCAATTTTCGCAGTGCCATTTTGCCAAGACAATGAAGCTGTGGAAAGTGTAGGTAGTGATCTTGAATGATTTCAAATTTGTCACTAGAACCACTTTGAAATCCGAAAAGAGCTGGTATATCACGATCAGGAAAATCCTGTTGATGCCTGTCAATGAGCCACCATATGATATTGCAGTACAATTCCAATAGTGTGCCATCAATTATTCTTTCATGAATTAAGCAAATGAATGTCAGAAACAGTGGTGTCTCTGCAAGTTTGTTCAAATTTTTGTTCTTGTTTAGTAATTGGTGAACTGCTGCAATGTTACGTTTATTGTTAATCTCTGACGAGAGAAAATGATTGTGTATGTATTTTTCTTTTTGTTGCTTAGTTACAAATCCAAGAACTTCAGCAAATACAAATCGTCCTTCACGTCCTCTAAGATTTGATAAATATCCTTTTCTTGTTGTTATGACAATGTTAAAGAGTAATTGTTTGTTAATTGTTTTTTCCTTCACGTAAGAGCTTAACTCCGAACACTGTTTTTCTAATGATGATTCATCATAACCATCTAAGAGTACTAAAATGCGGTTTTCTTTGCAAAATCGCTCATTATTCACTAACATCTTCAGATTTTCATAACCCTCTTTTGTCAAATATTTCTCTAAGCCAGCGAGCACCAAATCGGCAATGCTTTGAAAAGTCTCTTCACGCAATTCGCGAAACTCAGCGTATAAAACAAGGTTATAATGCAGCAGTTCTTGCTTTCCTTTTGCCCATTCATAAGCCAGCCGTCGCATTAGGCACGTTTTTCCAGTTGCTGGATCTCCTTCAATAATGAGCAATTTTGCTGTGTTAAAAGCTCGCTCTAATAGTTCTGCATGGTCTTCTGTTGCTTGCGAATTTTTCTGGTCTTCTTTTAGCGCCAGAGACACCCAAGTGTTTTCAATGTCAAATGTAAAAGGTAATGAAAAGGGATAAACTTTTTGTAATCTTGTCAAGTACATTTCTTTTAGTGATTGCTGAATCCTGAAATATAAGTTCAGGAAAAAAAATTCAATATTATATAAAATTGATATTAATGAATCCATTTGAGAACATCTCCTTTTGTACATGCTGTGCTACGTGCGGACAAATTACAGGACATGAATAGGTTTTGATGGTTATACACAAACAGTATGTAATGGTGAAGCAATTTTTTGAGTAATAAAATGAAGGGCTTATAGTAAAACCCAGATAAAAGAGGATCTGGGAAATGGGACGTTTCATCATTTTTTTCTGAATTTTTTTATTACTCTGTTATTACACGCAGGGGCCAATTTCATAAAACTGTTGAGCTGTTGAGAATTGAGAATTGAGGAATTGAGGCAGGCGCCCATTGGTTGAAATTCAAAATTGTCAAATGGGCGTGCGCCTCAATTCTCAACAGCTCAACAGTTTTATGAAATTGGTCCCAGGAGATATCAGAGAAAAGAGAATATCAAGTTTATGACAGAGACAATGAAGATTTATTTTATTTACGTAATAATCGATTCTGGTAGTGTCTGTTGAGTAGAGGAGGATGGTAAGTGTGCCAATATCATATCAACCAAGTATTTTTTATCGCAGAAATGCAAAGCGTTGATAAATTCTTGAAATGCCGATGGACCTGCTCCTTTAACGAAATCAATCAGTTGCATGTTTTGCGTAGACTTGCGAGTAATTTTCTGCAAAAATATGAACAATATTTAAAGTTTTAATGCGAATCTATACCATTAATTCTTGAACTTGTCCTTCTTTAACAATACCTTTTGAGCGTAAAAATGGCAAAACATCTTCAGCATCCAGATCTTGACAAAGGACGTGTAAGCTGCTTTCCAAAGCATTTTTATGTTCCTCGTTCATCTGAAAAATAAACAAATTTATTCAACCAGAATGTATTGCTAGCTTTTCGGGTTCAAGTATCTTCAAACATAAATAAATTTTGTGCTCATTTTAAGTGTTAGAGACAGTCGCTTTTTATCTGCAAGTGTAAGATGTATTTACACCTTTTCATTTTTCTCGCCGAGATTAGTGAGAGCTCTTACGGCTCATTAGCTATTGCATCTCTAAGTTGCTAATCTTGTTTACAGATTGAAATATACCCCAATAATATTTGCCGAAGGCTACAAACCTCAACTATCCGACTTCTGACTGCGATGGCAAGCAGGATACGAATTGAGTATGGCGTTGCTCATAAAATGTGCTTGTATATGTGCGTGTGATTAAGAGAGAAACAAGAGATGCACTGTTTGCATAACTTATCGCGCAATGGATCATGCTACTCAAAGCGCGCAAATCAAACTGAATACAATTAAACTGTTTTCATTATCAGAAAATGCTATGTTTATCAAACATTTTAGAACAAAATACTTGCTTACGCTTTCTGTGTGACGTCCTTCTGTTACTTCAATCGATCCACGCAAAATTGTCGAGGCAAACCGAAAAGGAGCGCTGAAATTGTTTATAGGTGATATAAGGTTTAGTTGACCAATTTAATATCTTTGAATGACAGCTCGTTCCTAAAATATTGCTTCAGAGCTTTTCATTTGATTGCGGGGTTGTAGATGGGCAGAGCATCGAACTGATTTGTCGATCAGTGGACTTTCTTTAAAAGAGGAAAAATTCAAAAGATTGAAAATTTTGTTATTGCCACTTTTGGCATACTGTTAAAGAATATCCCTTGGGCGAATGTCTTTGTGATAGCAGGTAATCGCTGTAATCATATAATAAATACAGCCTATGAAGAACAATTTTACTCACTATTTTGATGAAACAAAGACGAGTTCGACGTCTAATCTTCAAAGTTGTCAGCAGCTAAGGGTAGAAGAGTGATGCTGCAAAACGATTTGTGAAACATCAAGACATCAGCGCTGACTTGCTTGAATATTGTCGAGTGATGAAATCATTATCATTATGTTGTTGAAATTTGTTTACACGATTTGGCACCCATCTTACAACACTCAGTTGCCACTAATAATCGATTCAAATGTTATCCTTCATTTTCCCGCAATGTCGTTTAGTTGCCCTCAGGCAATAACAGAAAAGCGCCAAAGAGGAATTTAGGCCATTTTTGAACGTGATGCGGCTTTACTAGTAGAGTGAAGGATATGACTTTAAATGGGCCTGGTCTTGTAACTATCAACGATGGCTTCGCCTATTTAGTTTCATGTTTCAAGCTCTTAATTGAACCGGATTAAGCAATATATAGGTCACCGCGCTCATCTTGTGTTCGCCTAAACCATTATGTTAGATCATAATTTGTATGATGAAAAAAGTCGTCGATTCACCCTATTCGTTGCAACTCTTCCTTACGTTTGTTAGCGGTCGTTTATCCTCTCCTTGCCTGGCGGTCAACCTCTCCGGTCCTGTCGATCATCAAAATTTTGCACACGTTTGGTTCTTAATTGATAACTTTTTTGATGCTCAATCTCTAGCATCTCACTTTTCTCGTGGCATGGATGCTAGTAATGAGTTTCTTCAATGCTTTAAAAGCAAAATTGAAATTCCAAGTCGTAATTCTTACTAATGGCCATCTTAATACATTTATCGCCTTTTTTAGTGAAAATACAGCTGTATTTTGCAGGTTGCCATTTTCTGATGTATTGTGTATGCGCATTGTTGTTGCGATCTCTGTCACCCGTTTCTCATCTCTCCCTCTCTCAACTAGTTTGCGTGGGTAGCCTATACAGTTGCTCCGCCGCAGCACTCGCCTCATCGAGCCGGTCTCCAACCGGTAGTCTGGTTGCATCCTATTCCGTCTGGCAGTTCGCACGTTTTCGAATCGCGCCAGGGTTTCCCCGTTATGATTGTTGCAGACAGTGCTGAAATATAGCGTTAAACAAGGTGTCGCCGATGATTGTTGTTATGAATGACGGTCGTCTTCGTGTAACAGTCGTGACGATGAAGGCCACTTCCAAATTTCATTTTGAAAGACGAATCTTCCTACGCTAGTTAGCGAATTGTTCCGCTATTTTACAAAATCAAAACGCTGCTGAATTTATTTATGTCTGTAAACAAACAAAATATTCGTCGGAAGTAAGTTGTTGTAGTGTCGATTGAGCCAGCAGCCTATCAGTTTATCTACTAAGTAAAGTGTACAAGTGCCAGGTGGACGCTGGTGGTAAGCGGGGCCGCGTTAGATGCTCGTAAACAAATCGCTGCTCACTCACATTAATGTCCAATTTCAGCGTTTAACAGTCTGTTTTGGTAGCTGCGAGGGTGTACGACTCGATCCGAATGGGCAACCAGTGCTTACATCGTTTCTGTGAGGAAGGGCAGACCACGGTAGGATGTTGAAGAATGGGTGTCAAAAAAATTCCTGTCATTTTTAAAATTTTGTTCTATTTATTCTATTTTTTCGAACAGTGAAGACAATAATGAAAGATAAATATAATAACGAATCAGTAAGATAAGTTTTGTTCAAAGTGGCCACCCTCAGCGTCGAGGCAAATGTTTTGTTCAGTAAACGATTTGAAAAAAATGATGGGAACTTTTTTGACATAATGGGCCGGTTTCATATCGCATACTTTAGCTAAAGTCGTACTTAACGCAATGATAAAGTGTATCCCTTAAGCACGACTTTAGATAAAGTACGCGATATGAAAATCACCCAATGTATTAATATTGATGTTGATAAAGGGAAGAGTTGGTGATTTCAGGGAGTTGCAAAAGAGTCGGGAATGCTGCGGCGAGTAATGCGCAGGAAGCGCTCGTGTTTCATGGAGGAGCTGCCGAACGAGGTGGTCCTCCGTATCCTCCGCCACGTCCTCCCCGGCAACGGCGACTACGCCCGCCTCCACCTCGTTTGCAGGCGGTGGCACTCTCTCCTCTGCCACTTTGCCGACATCCTGCCCAAGACCACCGCCGACAAGCTCATCGTCGAGCTTCAGCGCAGCAAGACGAAGAAGCCGCAGTTGGAGTTGGCGCTCAAGAGCGTGGATGCCATCGGATGTGCCAGCCTGTCTCGCTGCGAGGTGGAATCGTCGACTGGACGAGTATGGCGTATGTCACCGAAGCGTCGGCCTAACGACAAAGTGATCAAGTTGAGCAAGGTGAACGGCTTCGGGAATGGTCCGTCGCTGTTCGAACTGCTGCGGCACATCAACTACCGACCGCACTTGGGCTTCGGGGCAGATCTGCCATGCGACGATGATTGTCTGGGGTGGCTGGCGTCGACTGCGAAGATGACGACACGCCTCAGCCTCGCCAACTGGGACATGGCCCGTGTCAGCTCTGCCGGCTTGACCTCCTACCTCCGCGAGTTGGCCCCCGTCATCGAGATGCTCAGCTTCTACGGCATGCGCAACTGCCCTGCCGACGTCGTCACCGACGACGCCATCGAACCCATCGTCCGCAATGGAAGGCTCGTCAAGCTTGACATCGCCACGAAGACGACTGAGCGATGCGGCTTCCCCGCCATCACCGGACGCACGCTGCGCAACTTTGCGGCGAATTGGCCCGCCGATCGCTTCACTATCCGATTGCGGCGATGTGCCATCACTGCGCAGGATATCGCCGACTTTGTCAAGGTACATTCATTATATGTATTAGGCGTTGTTATGAGTTTAGCTTTTTCGATCAGTATCAAGAAATTGAGCTGTACGCCGCAGATTGCGAATATGAGCTCGTTTTTCAGTGCCTGAACACCTTTTTTCACCAAGTCTGATAATCGTTGGTTTTTACGCGCGTAAATAGAAAGAAGCGCAATCGACTAGCGAAATAGTTTATTTATTCTATGATTTCTTCTTACTGATCGACCAGTTATGATTATAACATCCTCGTGAAGTACTCATGTGGACGCCTGATTAGCATAAGGAACTTAATTATGTGCAATGATATAGGTTAGATGTATAATGTAATGTACCGCAGCTTGTAGGTACGGTAATAACGATTTACCATAGTCTAGGGTACAATTGGGTAAACCTGGATGAGTGCAGCACTTAGTCAAAAGCTGCATCCGTTCTAATGCGTGTTCGTTTCGCGTGCGAGATAGAGGGAATGGGAGCTGAGACAGATGCACTCGTAATGAGTTCTATTGCTCTTAATGAACCCGGATGTGTTAATCGGATCCGGCTGAATGAAGCTTTATGACTTAACGCAGAATGCGCTGCACTAAGTCTTCTACTAAGCTAATATGTACGCAGAAAAATGATGAGTATGTTATGTACATGGGGTTATTGCGCTAATAGGAGTTCTTCTCTAACGCATATGGTGCCCTCGGAAATAGTAACAGTTCCGTAAATATAGGATATCCACTTTAGTTCATGCAAGCTAAATGCAGTTGTACTTTGTTTAAATATAAAACTTGACGCTTCTATGGGAGTAAAGGGGCGCAGTTATCCTGAAGAGTAATAATTTTCTAATGACTGCATCTTATTCATAGGAAAGGGAGAGGTTGAATATGAGGTTAAAATAGCTTCATGATGTATCGCGCTCCTAAGGAGTTGAAATATCAGTAGTAAGCACTGGAATATTCTCACTCTTTTGAGAGGACATGATAAAAATTGATCATGTATTATTTCCTAGGATACGATAACTTTGAGCGAATAGACTGACTTTATAATTGTCGCAAATGGGGGTCGACTGAGCTATTTTCTGCCAAAAAGTTTAATCATGTAAGTGGTTGTATGCTTGAATAATGAATGAGGATCGCTCACTCCTGACTGTGAGGAACGTAACGTAAATTATTGTTCGTTGCGCATGACAGGCTGGCTGCTAGTGCGATCGCTTGAGATTGCAATTGGCATTCCTCCAAGCAGACTGGTCATGCATATCTAATCAACAATATAAGGCGTGTTCAGCAGACTTGCGAGTGACCAAAGTAGCTCTTTAATATATTGCGCTTGTCGCATTTGATAAAAGTTGTGTCATACGTGAAGCGTGATGTAGACGGCGATTATTGAAGGTGATTATTGAAGGTTGATTGGGTTTGCAGACATACCAGTCGACGGTGCCGACTGATCGATTCAGATCGCCGGTGTGCGACTATAACGAGTTGGTGGTGGACGCGTCCTTGATGTCCGAAGCCATGCGGTTGTGTCCGCCCGTCAGCTACACCGTGCGGAACGTGGACACCGACAAGACTTACGCCGTCTTCCTCAAGTCGCCCTCCCTCGACTACCCCAACGATGGCCTGCTTGTCAAATTCGTCAAAATTCACATTTGCTAGCTACTACCCTCACCCTTGCATACGGCCTTTGGCTCAGTTTTATCTCTGCTTGTTAACTACTGTGTCTCAAATCTGTGAATATCTATGGCACTTTTGCATGTTTTGTTTGTATCTGCTGCGAACATTGGCGTTCCAGCTTGTCGAATCCTGTGTGAATGCATGTGAAATTATGTGAAATGCTCAATCTCTGCCTTCTTGCTGCTTCTATTGTGTATCTGATCTCGACCATTGTTTTTACGGCTTCTCGATTTGTGCATGTTGACAGTCAGCCCGCTTTATTTTGTGACTTTAATGACTCTCTCAATTGTATAAATATATATTGTCAACGCGCGCGCTGTGACTGTGTTTTAATATTTGCCTATATGCTCAATGCTGTCGAATACCTCTCGAGTCGGTTAAAGATTTTTCAGTCGCTCCTAGTCGTAGGCGCCATTTACTTGCTACGCATGACAAGGCATGTGGCGGCGGCAAGGTAATTACAGGCGGAAACGATCGCATGGGGACAGGGGTTGTTTTGCGCGGCTAGCGCAGCAGTTTACGGCTCATTATGGCTCATTTCCCACAGCTAGCGGTGACTGGAGTTGTCCGGTATTATAAGGTTCGAGTGTGTGAAGCTTAACAATGCTTGTTTACGACAACTAATGGCTATAGTTAGCGGGTTTCGTGCGGGTACTTTCCACTTACCTGCCCAACTCTCAATATTCAGTTCCTCTTTGCTTGACACATTCTTGATATCATCGTTGATTACTGTAGTTTACTCGTCCTCAGCATTACTCGGTATTCCCCAGTGGTAAACTATGCTTATTGATGTTGTTTATTATGGCTCTACTATTCACAATTAACAGTAACATTTGTATCAAACGCAAACGTGAGCATGGAACAGTTACCGACTTGGCGACTTCTTGCATATGAATGTGGGAATAGTCGATTACATTGTTGTCAAAGTCGTTGCTCGAAAGCATCGATTTTGGCGCAGCACATTGGCTAATGCTGAGGTAACGATAGCACATAAGAGCACAACCGTGGGCGAAGGAGTGACGCAGTGGGCAGTTTTGGCTAAACCGATGCGGCGCAGCTTTTTGTGAGCCGGTTCGGTCTCGCGAATCTGCTTCCATTCCGAGCATGTGTTGGGCATTCGGTCTCCGATGGCAGAATTTCGCAGCATCGCCATGATCGAATTAGTCGTCACTTTGCTCACATTCAGCACGAAATTGGCGGAGATCGATCCGCATCGCGCTTTATGCTCGGTCATGGAACAGGCGAAAAAGTTGTTCATCGCACTGCAAGCGTATCAATCAATGCGGATATATTCGCTACTACGCGTCAAATGACATTAAAGCTATATTTAGAAGACGTTTCATTCGATACGTATATTAATGTCCTCTCTCTAGACTGGAAATCGTTCATGAACTGGAAATTGACTCTACGATCGCGCTCGATCAGAAAAAAGGCTACTCTACATCCTCCCAGACAGTTTTTATACTAAAAGGATCGTTTAATTGCGTTAATGAGCAAATAGATTATTTTAAATGGTGCGAGGAAAAATTGACGCGCTCGAAGGCGCTTGCAGTACTACTTGGGAACAGAGAAGGGATTCCCGCAATCACATAAGCACAATTTTCACGGTGAAAATTTGAGTGCTTAAAACAACTTGCTTACGTGCAGATGGCGCCGATTCTGTTTTGAAACAGTCTTTCAGTGTCGTTGCCTCGCTCGTCCGAATGCATTGCCAATTCGTTGAGCGCCAGTGCCAAATGAGAAGTTGCCGCGTTGCAGGCGACATTCAACGCGCTCGCGTGGATCGCCCAGCAAGGCAGCAGTGATCGCATCGCTAAAGTCCTCAATGACTTTCAGAAATATAATCCGAATATCGAACTCACTGTCCAATTCGACATCACAAATATGCTTCCAAGGCAGCAAGCCCGCCAACAGTATCGTCTTCTTCGACGACGACGCGCAACCCAACAAGCAAAACTCCAGCCGTCTATTGTGGCTAAATTAAAATGGTATGTATTGAACATTTTGTATTAAACACATTTTGTATTGAATGGAACTACATTGTTGGAACTAACTTTGACAAAGTGTTTCGCGGTAAGTTTAACTTAAATAGTGGCTCGCAGCTAAAAGCAATTTACGATATGGTCCTCAGAGTTAAGGTCATAATTATCTTGTTTGACCGGTGAAATAGTTGTGACCAGATTTTCACCCACTACGAAAAAAATGATAATGTGTCAGAATCAGT
>NIUQ01001142.1:0-34457 GCA_002796945.1 Plectus sambesii | reverse complement strand
GAGAAGGCGCCGCAGTACTGTTCGAGAGAGTGTAAGAGGAAGGAGAGGAAGCGACTGCGCAGCTTTGAAACGTCGCCTGACGAGCAGTCGACCAGCTACACTCTACCCGTCATTACCTCGCCCACTGTTAAAATCAAGCCTATTGTCGATCCTGCCACCGCCGCCGCGCCTCCTATTCTTTCCCATCCTCCTCCTCCTCCTGCTACTGCCGTCTCCAACAAACATCCCACCGAGTGGACGGTTCGTTTAGGCGCTTTTGTGTCTTTCATTTGCTGAAGGTTGATTATGAGGGCTGGGTGTGGGATCGTTGAAGTATCAGGAAATCTCGGATTTTTGATCCTTGAATGTAAATGTTAGGGGGAGCTTGAGGTTCGGAAATTTCAGAAGCTTTGTTTCGATCCTTTCTCCCGAATGCAGCCATAATTGATATTGTCGGCGTGGCAACTGTTGACCAATTATACAGCGCGCCAAACGATCCATCATAATTGTCCGTTGTTACTTTAAAAAATCCTTATCGTGAAACCCTGCGGCCTGAAATTCCTGCCTAACATCAGTCAGGCCAGACTCCATGACATTAAAAGTATTTTTTAGGTGGAGGAAGTGCACAATTGGGTGATGTCAGTGAACGGAGCTCAAGCGAGCGCAGAAATCTTCAAGCAACAAGAGATTGACGGGCAGGCGCTGATGCTACTTAATGAGGATCATCTGATGCGAACCCTCGGTCTCAAACTAGGACCCGCTGTCAAGCTGCAGTCCGCTCTCAAAGCGCTCAAAGAGAGCGTCGGTCGCTGAATCTTTTTTGACTACCTGCCAAAACTTCCCATTTTGGCACCTTTCCAAATTTTCGTGCAACGTTTGCTCCGATTCGCCAACTTCAGCGCTTATGATAAATATGCGGCATTTACTCTCCTGCCTCTATTCTTCCGTCTCGAATCACAGTATCTTGTTGATGTTTTTCTGATGTGTGACACTGACGCTATCGATTAAAAGTATGTCTCGTCTGTTTGTTAATGTACGTTTGCTTTGTTTGTTTGAAATTCATCGTCATATTTAAGCCGCATAATGCGTTGTGCGTTTTTTACACAAATTGCGAGTACGTTTTTCGAGTACTGTTGTTGATGTTTACTGTATGTGTGGTAGGTTCGGTTCTGTCCGCCCCGACGGAGTCCCATCTCTGTAGATTGGGTAAAATATAATTTTGAGCAAATGTGCAACGCAAAGTGGACGGGTTAGTAGATTGTTAGACTACAGATTGCATCCGATGGCTAATTAGTAAGGAGTGGTAACTATAACCTAGCAATCTACTAACCCGCTTTCGATGCACTGCACGTGTGATCAGAATCATGAATGTATTTTACCCAGTTTACAAAATAACTTCTCCATGGCGGGACGGAACAGGACCGGTCACTTTTATACTTTGTACTTTCACCTCTGACGCATCCATATGAAACCATATAAACCATATCAAGAGCCTGCGTTCGAGTTGAATTGCTACTTGGGGTAAACTAACGTCCCAATGAAAAGATATCAAAGTGCGACGGAAATTGGAGTGTAATTAGTGACGTGTGGACTATAGATGTACGCGGAGTGGCCGGTGGTGGCCCTGCCGCACACCGAGTCGACGGTGTTGGACGCCTTCACCCCGGCGACAGGCAAATTCGTCGCGTCCGCCTTGGTCAAGGAGTTGGCTCATACCGTCAACGCCGATGTCGGTCAGGCGGCTTTCGCCACTGATGAACATGTCAAATGGACCATGCAGGCGAGTGTCGCGTACCAACCTTGAATCTTTTTCACTCAAATAAGGACGCGTTCAAAATGAAGGAGGACGTTTTCTTAAATCAAATTCGACTCTTAGAACCGAATCAATATGATAAATGCTCTCGTTGATTTGGAAAATGTCCATGTAGAAGTGAAAATGGTATACGCGCGAAATGTCTTCATAAACCACTACGCCCAAGTGAGCACCGTAGGTTCGAGTTGTGTTTTGGGGCTTAGTTTTATGTTAAGAAAACCAGATTGAAAGGGCAAGTTAACACAACCGCTGGTTGCATTTCTCGACCACATATTTTCGTTGATATACCAGAACTTTCCTCTCCTGTTACTGACGAAGATTTTAAAATAATGCCTTCTTTCAGGTGTTGAGCTTCGGACTCACTCTGCCTTTCACGACCGAATACGAAACGATCAGAGACTGCGTTAAGCTATACTCTTCCTGGTTAACAGTCATTTCGAAAGATGCTCACCCAACTGTTCCTAAGTCGATCAAAGAAGATCCTAAACGATACGCCCGGTATGGTCTCGCCTGATTCAGGAGGAATATTTGAATCTCGCGCTATTGCAGTGTGATGATAGTGCAGCTGCGCGCGTTGTTCGCCGCTCGACCTGATAGCGACGCGAACGCCATCTCGCGGCAGGCGAAGGAAGCGCACTTTCTCCTGAGATGCGTACAAAGCCTGCTCATGCAATCGCGTCAGGACCTGAAGGATGACATTTGGCCCGAAGTACTCAAATTTTTCTTGGCCGTCAACGACGACTTGCTGGCCGCCCCCTCCCTACCAGGTCACAATTATCTTTCATACTTATACCTGCGGTTTGATGTACTGTCGTCACAATTAATAATCGGGATAAAGGGCGACCGGTACGCGAAGGCTACCATACTCGGAGGCGCGTGATTTGAACTGCGTCACGTAAGAGTTTGTGGCCATAGCAATGCCGTACGGTGCTCTTTGAATGCAAACATTGTAATCAGGCGAGAATCCCATTAGGACCTCTGACGTACCGGTCGCCCTTTAGCCCGATTATACAATTAATAACTGATTGCACGATCACAGCTATTAGGTTGGCTAATAAGTAATTGCGTTTTTTGTGTCGACGTTCAAACGGCCATATCTCTGCGAAAAATGATCGTCCGATGGCAAATTTTTTTTTGTTTTGTAGCCCAGACACTGGGCTTTCACTACAGCGGACTCGCTGCACCGGTTACTGTATTCGTGTTGGGAAAAATCTTTTTTTAAATCCCAAAATTTTTGTGCCATTTTACGTCTGTCTCAACGGTAAACTTTACTAACAGTTTCGTCAGTTTAATCAACAAAGTAGGCGCCTTGACATTCTAAAACCTTTTCCCAACGCTTGGGCAATTTTCCGATCCCTTTCACATAAAAATTAGTTGGCTTCGAATCGAAAAACGCTTTAAGATCTGTCTCAAGCGCCTCCTTGTTTTCATATCGTTTTTCCTTCAAGTAATGCTCCATTGACCGAAACAAATGATAATCCGACGGCGCTAAGTCCGGAGAATAAGGTGGATGCGGCAAAGTTTCCCAACGAAGTTCCGCGAGTTTTTCTTTCACGGTACGAGCGACATGCGGCCTGGCATTGTCGTGCAAGAGAATGACATTGGTCTTTTCCGGGCGTTTTTCAGTTAGCGCTTGTTGCAAGCGATCCAACTGCTGGGCGTAAACTTCGGCAGTGATTGTTTGGTTTGTCGGAAGAAGCTCGTAATGAATTATCCCTTGACCGTCCCACCAAACGCTCAGCAGAACCTTTCTGGGATGCAGACCGGCCTTCACAGTTGGTTCGGGCGTTTCATTATGGTCAACCCATTGCCTTCTGCGTTTGACATTGACGTAGAGCACCCATTTTTCGTCCCCCGTGACAATACGGTTGAGAAATGGTTCAGTGCTTTGTCGCAGAGAGAGGGAAGTGCAGGTCGTCAGACGTTGCAGCTTGTTTGCTTCGCTCAATTGATGCGGAACCCAAGTCCCTAATTTGCTGACCTAAGAGAGAAGGATCGGTTTACTAGGACGAAGAAGCGAGCAAAAAGTGGAAAAACTAGCCTTGCCGATGGCGCGTAGACGGTTTTCAATTGTGCCGTGTACGACACCAAACTGTTCGGCCAATTCTCGTACGGTTGCCCGCGGTTGCGCCTCTATCACATTCCGCAACGCATCGTCATCAAATTCGCTGGGTCGGCCAGTACGCGCTCTATCCTCTAAGTCAGTGTCTCCAGAACGAAATCTTTCAAACCAAAACTGACAAGCTCGAATTTTGATCGTGTCTGGGCCATAAACGTCGCAGATTCTTTTCGTCGCCGCCGTTGCACTGTTTCCTTGGTTGAACTCGTACAGCATTACGTGACGGATATGAACTGGAGCCCTCTTGTAGGACATTTTTGTTTGATAGAGTTGAATGCAAAAGAATGTCGAAAGCAAACGAGCAAAAAAATTATTAAAAAAATTTTAGGATTTTTTTCGAAAATTTTCCCAACACGAATACAGTAACCGGTGCAGCGAGTCCGCTGTAGTGAAAGCCCAGTGTCTGGGCTACAAAACAAAAAAAAATTTGCCATCGGACGATCATTTTTCGCAGAGATATGGCCGTTTGAACGTCGACACAAAAAACGCAATTACTTATTAGCCAACCTAATATAAGTGCTTTTAACTGGCTACAACTGCTCTCTTGCCATATCATATTTTTCTAGAACTTTCTCTTACCGTACTCTCCGTTTTCAGATGATCTGAGCTCGCATCTGGCGCCTAAAATCCTTCCGGTGCTGTTCGAAACATGGGTACACGCTTGCGGTGTGGGTCAATTCCCTTCGCCGTCATTTTGGAAGACGTTTCGCGTCATGTGTCGTCGATGGCGTCACCACGTGTCGTTGATAGAAAACTGGGCGCGAAAATGCCTTCTACTCACTGTGTTGGCTGTCCGCAATCTGTACGGGCAAGAATACTGCAAGATAGTGCTCAGTGAGTTTGCGTTGTCGACGGTTTTTATGAGGATGGGTCATTGTCGTATGCATCAAGAGATTCTTTTAGCGCGGGCAAAAGCGTCCTTAATGTACACCTTCCCTCGCAGGAAAGAGCGCACTAATATGAACCCATCTTTTGGAAAGGCTTTCTTTCAAAGCACTTTTAATATTCCTATAAATATCGTAATGTATAGGTTCTGAAATATTCAATGACATGATTTTCGTTGACAAACCTATATCTAAAGCATACAATATCCGAACCAAATAATTTCAGCCGACGAACAGAGCAAATTTATGCCGAAGAGCGCGTCGAGCGAGGTGATAAATCAGACGTGGTTCCGCATGCTGCACCTGCTGGGATGCCCATCGGAGATCCTGACATTCGAGCCGGAAGTGGCTTCCGCTCGGGAGCCGATGAGAACTGGCCTGTCCCAATTACCGTACTGCTTCTTCCGGGCTGCGAGTGCCATCAGTCGAATGATCGACGTCTTCCAAGGTGCGTTAAAGAAATAGTGGGAAATTATTGTGGGCGGTTGTGCGAGGTCGATCGGTGTGAGACTTCTTTTTTTTAAGTCATGACCGACTGTTCCAACCTAATCATAAGTTGACTTAGCATTCACTTTGTGCAAATTTCTAATGTCTCTCAGACGAAATGGAGTCTCACAATTTTGCAGGCAGGCGGGTGGAGGTCACTGTAGGCTACTTATACATCCAGAACGGTTCTCTTAACCCATCGTATACCGCAGAATCACTGTTTGTAAAAGGACTTTTTGAACGACGATCGTACTCTGCGATCAAACACGTCTTGCAGGCGATAACGAGGCGTCGATCGATTTCACCGAGTCAGACGATCTTAATAGAGAGTGGACGGAGATCAATCGCACCGTCAGTGAGAATTGGGCGCAGCAGCACGCCGCCCACCTCTCGAAGCACATTGACCACGGCGGCTCCGCCCCCAGCTCCATCCTCAAAAGCGCCCTCGGCATTCAGCCTGGCAACGCCGCTCGTCTGAGAATTGACAGCAGTATGTTATTTTCTGCTCGCTCTTTACAGGGGCTTTCATCAAAGCTCGTCGCTTTTAGCATTCAAATTTGTCACCTTTGTATTAAATTTCGTCACCTTAAAATGACTCTGAATGATAAATAATGATAAGATAAAAGGTTAAAATATTGTGATAAAATAGTGATAAAATATCCACTCACAATTCATCTACAATCACAACATTTATCAGGATCAAAATATCCACAATTTCAGGCCGCTCTCCGACATCCGTTTCCGAAGCGCCTCCGGGAATCGCCAAATTGCGCCCGTCCAACTTTGTTTGGAGCTGTTTGAAATGTAAGTTTGTGGGTGAAAGCAACTTGTTTGTTCGCGATTTATTGCGGCCTTTTTTGCAGCGCACCAACTGAAGACTGCCTCCGATTTGCCGTCGAGCGTGTCGAAACCGAAAGTCGCGCAGCTGCTCAATATTTTCGGCGAGTGGTTATTCGCATGTGCGGTCGCTTCGAAATCTTCAAAATCCAAGAGTCCCGAAGGTGAGAACTGACTTTTTCGATAAGGACTTTGATCTCAAAAGAGATCCTCGCAACTCACCAATCATCACGCTTTCCTCGGTTTTCATCGCAGCAGATATCACTATTTTATTCTGGTCCTCCGCAGGTATTAGGCGTTGGGGTTGGTGCTCAACCGGAAGTGCTAATACAGCGACCAATGTCCTATCAGTTTACTAATACGAGGGGAAGCGGTCACACACAACCGCTCGGCAGCCGCACAATAACCCAAGTAACTTGTACAAATGCATCTTCGCCGATCACTATGATCACATGGTATAACAATTACAACAATAGCAATTGTATAAAGTCGACTGTTGATTGCAGACTCAGTAAGCCAGCGATCGTTCGGCTCTCTGGACGTGGACATCGATGGTCGGCCAGGGTCTGAGTCAAATCGGCGGTCGGTGGGTGGCGGCGCGGCGAGCACGGCATCGAGCGACATTTCGAGCGTGGCGCACGACTGGCCGGGCGTCGATGGAGTGGCCGCCGGAAGGGCCGAAGCGATCGGAGCGCTGTGTCGCATCGTCTGCGCCAAGACCAGCTTGGAGCCCGTTCCCGAGCAGTACCTCACCAAGTTCTTCACCGCCGTGCGCGAGTGTTTGTTGGAGGTGAGTTGTCTGGGAGAGGCGTGACTATCTTGATCGCAGACTTCTTTCATTTCGGTATAAGTTATTGGGTTCCACTCGAATACGATTTCGCAGTTGCTGTTTTGAGAATAGGAATCTTTTTTATAAGCAACTGTTATTTCAGAGAATCAGAATCTTTTTTACAAGGAACGGTTATTTTTGAAGATCAAAATCTTTATACAAAGAACGTTTATTTTTGAGAATCGGGATTGGAATTAACAGTATTATTGTTTTGAGTATCGTCGCTCATCTATTGGCAGGGTTTTGCTCTTGAGCAAGTTACTGAAGCGGTTTATCGCTTTCAGAAAGACCGTCTGATTCTGTGCAGTCTCATCTTCAATGGGGTGCATCTGTTCCGCATCGGATTGAGAGGGGTCGACATTCTGATGCCGCTGGCGCTCGACGCTTTTGAGATGGTCGTCGTCGAATCGGACAAGCTCAGGTGAGGAAGCTCGCCTCTTGTTTTTTCACAACTTTTTATCGTTTCCTTTTCTACCTCCGATTGGGATTTTCCGCTTCGTGTAATTTTACCAGTGCCGTTTTGTACGGTTGTATGGCAGTTAAGGATACACTTTTCACATTTTTTGGATACTATTTTTGCTGGTAAAAAGTGATGTGTTTGTAAAGAAAATCGAATTCATCGTTGCCAACTACAGCATCTGGAACGATTCCTTCTAACTCATAGAAAAATAAGAAGTGTAGAACTGGTGTAAGAGAGATGTCATTGCAGACTTCATCCGTCGATCAGCGAAGTGGAGATGCGTCGTGCTTGTCTGCGTCTTCTCGCGTCTCTTGTCAGCTGGCCAACGCATTACGGCAACGCCGTCATAGCGGGTACTGTTTAATTCTCCGTATAACAGTAATGTATTATACCTCTTATCAATTCAGAAGTCGGAAAGGCGCAAGAAAAACAAACGTTCATCGGACTGCGTCCCAAAATCTACCGGAACATAATGCATTCCCTGAAGACGGAGACGGACTCCTACAACCTGCAGCTCGTGCTTGGTAAGTGGCAGCATTGGGATTTCTGGATCGGCTGAATCCTGAAAATGACAGAATCCTGGATTAATTGAATTCTGGATCGTCTGAATCCTGAAAATGACAGTATTCTGGATCGTTTGAATCCTGAAAATAGCCTAATGTTATATCGAATGCATGTTGGAATCAGCGCTGACGATGCGCTTTCAGGTCTGGCGAGTCTGTTTTGCGAAGAGAGTTCTGCGTGGGAATCGGCGAGCAGTCAGGATGGCAAACGGGATTTGAGCGGTTACTGTAATCATGCAGTGCGTGGAATAGTCAGCTCGGTTTGCGACAATCTCGGCAAGCGATGGAGCAGCGACTTGGCCGTTTGCTTGGCGGCCATTGACTGTCTCAACTCGATCTCCTCCCTGCCGATCAACCATTTGTTTAGCTCAGGTAGATATTTCTTTCTTTCTATCCTTTGTAGCGCTCGGTCTATCATCCAGTCTTTGCACAATATTTGGCTATATTCACCTATGTTTGTATAAGCTATTCAAGATTATGGCTCATTTAAATGTTGCCGTCCTACTAGAAAATTTTTTAATCGGCCCGTAATGTTGAGATCATAAAATATTATATGTAAAATTATCCCGATCAATTGTTGCCTATGCTGTAGATGATGTATCGACGGGAGCTCTGATCGTGACGTCACTGTGTCGTTTCATCGAGTCGCAGCTTTCACGGCCACCGCCGCTTCACTCGCGGGATTTACACTCGACGGTAGCATTTCTTCTTTCTTATTCTTACCTTATGACATTCCCCCTTTGCAGGTTGTGGCCGCATTCTCCTGCTTGAGCGTTTGGCTGACGTCGGCGCCCGTGTTGGCCGAGAGCGAGCCTTGTCTCAAGACGGTCGCCGAGACAATCGAGCTGGGAGTCGCCGGTGGAAAAAATCTGGTTCGTTAATTGTTACTTTTATGCGATATTTCTTCGTTACTTACAAAACATTGGTGGGAATACTGTAGCAGCTAGTTAGATTACGCTCGTGCAATTGCAAGATTACGCTATATGTCAAGCGAATAAAGTAGGAAGGATGAGTTAGGAGAGTTGCTTGTGGAGTTTTCTGCTGGAATATTATAGGTGAAAAACGAAAACTGCGCTTTCTAGTTACTGGCGAGAAAACTACGAGTGTGCTTCATACAGTTGCATTGTTCGCTATGGCGTTGTATTCGAAGCTTTTGAGCAATGATTGCACTGCAGAGTTGCGATTTACCAAAGGCAGTGTGTGATTAAATTTGATTTTCAGATGGAGGAAGCGCGCAAGCCAGCGAGTCAGCGCGTGCACGACGCTGCCGAGCAGCTTTTATTCTCCTTGTTCAGCGTGGCCGTAAGCCATTTCAAACTGCATTAAATACACAGAATTTCAACTCTTTCTCTCTTTTCAGTCTTCTCCCGTTGCCACCGATGTGGAGGACGAAGCGTTTCTTCGGACAAAGTTCGGAAAGTTCGCCGATCCGTCCAAATTTCGCCACTTCTTCCTCAATCAGAATTCTCTCATGTCCATCGTCGAGCTGACCGAATGCACCGATGTGGCGAAAGGTGGGTGACATCTCTTCTTCTTTGTGATCAATATTGTAGAGAGTGAATCAATAATACTATGTTTAAGCACTAGCTTTATTTAAATTGTGCCTCGATATTAAAACAAAGTTGATGTTTGAGCTTAGTCTCTTGATTTATGAGCTGTTCTCTATAATACTACCACGATTCATGGCGCTTGCATAATTGCACGATGCCGCGATGCGATCTTAGTGAGGCGCGAAGTAGCGCGATAAAGCATAAAAATGTAGCGCATTGTATCGCATCTCTTCGCGCCATCGCCTTCATGTCTGAGCGCCTTCAGCATATATGCGACAATGAAATCGCTCTCTTTAAGGTCTTCCGACCGTGGGTATCGTGGTGAGATCGCCGCATCATTTGGCGAAGAGCATGATACTGACTCTGCGTCCGCGAGCGAGCGACGTGGAGGCACCTCGTGATAGCGTCGAACGACCGCAAGGCGTCGAACCGGTGAAGCAGACGCCCCTCGCGCCCGCCTACTTCCCTCCTGATTTGGCGAAAATGACGAAATGCCAAGCGTAAGTGGCGAGAGTAGACTAGAGTCAAAATTAGCCGATCAGTTACAAGAAATCTTAGATTGAGTAAGGCAAACTGCTTCGAAAGCCGATAGCGTTTCTTTATATCAATTTTACGCACGTAAAAACCAAGAATGGATTATCATTTTTGGCGAAAAATGACTTTCGAGCACTGAAAAGCGAGCTCATGTTTGCCAGTTACAGTGTCTGGCGAGATTTCTTGTTACTGATCGAAAAATGTAGACTATATTTTAGCTTTGCATTGATGGCACGTTATTTTATTACAGTGATGGCGTCGTCCCTCCGCTCTGCATTACTTTGGAGGCGGAGAAGCTGAAGAAGGAGATCGAAGCATCCCTCAAATCGAAGAAGGAAGAGGAGAAATGGCAATCGGCCAAAAGCGATCACTCTACGAAAGACATCAAGCCTCCAGCGTATATCCTAAAAACTTGCGGGAGGTCATTTTAATCCATCTTTGCTTGCAGGCCCGCGACGAACTGCAAAGTCGGCCGACTGTTTCTGTACGACTTGGGCTTCTTGGAGTCGGAGAAGATTGGAAGAGATATTATGTGGTTGGACTCGTCAGCCGCCGACTTTGACAAGAATTTATACGACATGGTCGACCGCTCGCCGGCGAAGACCCTGGAGACGGTCCACGTCTTCTTCGTGCGCGGCGGACAACGCACTGGTCGCGACATTCTTGACAATGCGGTTAGACCTTGTCTTAATGGCTGACTAAGGTTAACGCGAAACCTGACAAAGTCACTTTACGCTCTACCGATCAACAAGAATGCATAAAGCGACGTTTATACATTCTTGATAATGCCCAGTAGACCGTAGTATATCATGAAATGACTGTCACGTTTCGCGTTGACTCTAATTACCTCTTTACCCCCTCTCCCCTGCTTTTATTCATTCTGCCTCTTTCAGATGAACATCCAGAACACCTCGGCCGGCTTCTGTCGCTTCTTGGCCTATTTGGGTCAAGGCATCGACGTCGAGAATCACCAGTTTTGGACCGGCAACTGGCAAACGTCCTTCTCCGAAAAGCGAGGTATTTCGGTTGATAATTTGTTACATCCGAGCAATTGCACCGCGCCAGATTCTGATCTTAGAATCTTTAGCTCAGGATTCGAAGGACGCTTTTTTGGGAATCGGAGCAATGAAATATTTGCATTCTTCTGACACTGCCGATTTCGCAAAGAAAACCATCCCTTTCTTTTGTATATGCAATACTAAAAACATTGGCGGCTTCAAGGCGCAATTTGCTAAGTAGAATCGTAATCGCATTATGAGTAATCGCTTTCTGGAAAAGAATCAGAATCACCGGTATTGTTATATCCATAATCGTTAATGGAGGATGAGTGTGATTGCAAAATGTTCTCTGCAGATCACGTGACGAAACCCGTCGTAGATCACTACACTTTGGACGGACTGACCAACGCGCTGTGGTGGGACAGCCCGCTGATGGAGATGGCGTTCTTGGTGCCCACTGATCGATTGCTGCGCTCCGCCTCTAATCTGGGCGAGGAGACTGAGGGCAGACGTAAGCCGACATTGTTCACTTATTAATTTATTGTTTGTGTGTCTGTTGTTTGTTAATCGTCGTTTGTTGCCTGGCATGCATCCAGAAACTTCTCCCTCTCTCTCCTCTCTGCAGAGAATACCACCCAATAGTCTGTATCGCTGTCACTGACCGAGAGGAAATGTACTTGCGAACGGTAGTTTTCGTGGCGTTTTCTTGCACTTTTGTCGGAAATGTCGACATAATGTTGCTTGTGCGTGTTACGCAGAACCATTCCGAATGGCGCATTCAGATATGTCGCGAAGGCAGCGTTCAGCACAGATACTGTAAATGACATTTAGTAAAACGCCTTGTGCGGTTAAAAAGGAAAATTGGTCAGAGGTAGCGATGCGGACTACAGTAGTGATCCTAGCGCTAATGCGTGTGTATGTATGTGTGTGTATGTGCATACTGATCCTGCACTAACCATTACTGTCATTCACTATTAGCGGCGCTATACCGGTTAAATAGCGGCGGTTCAACTAGCGCCGCCCAACGCCGCATGCGATCGATGACGGACGAACCGGCTGGACAGGCAAAGGGTTCGATCGGTCGAATCAGATCGTTTTTCGGCCTGCGCCAAATGTCCGAAGTGGGGTACACTCGGCAGAAGTCGGTGGTGCCGGACGCCGAGTTGGCCAAATCTCTCAGTAGCTCGTCTCTCGGTGTGTTGTAGCGCACTTGGCCGCACTCAAACTGCATGCCGCCGCTTTCTTTTCCGCTCTTTCTCAGACTGGGGCTTATTTCTTAAAACTGTTGCAATTGCAGAGTTACAGAATTGCGGAATTGCATAAGCGGCGATTGGTCAATAAAGCAAAAATAACTGGAAAAAACTGGAAAGTGACCAATGGCAGCTTATGCAATTCCGCAACACTGCAATTGCAACAGTTTTATGAAATAGGCCCTTGGATGCACGCTCTGTCGAATGCTTTATGGAACGTTTTTATCGATCACTATCGCACACCCTATCGATTGCTCTTTCTATACCATTTTTTCTTTAATAAGGACATTTTCCAAACCCAGTCGGACACTTTCCTAACCAAACAGGACACTTTCCTAATGAAAACGGACATTTTTCGAATTAATTTGACTATTTAAGTGTCCGTTTTGATTAGGAAAGTGGCCGACTTGGTATGGAAAATGTCCTTATTGAAGTAAAAATGGTATATCACTATCGCACACTATCGGTCACTCTATCAAATGCTCTATCAATCGCTTGGACTTCGCTAGCCATCTGGCATTCTTTGCGATGTCTCACCAAACCGTCTGATCAACTCTCCAGTTTCAGTGCAAAAAGACGCTTTATCATCATCTGACTCTGACATTCCCGTTCGTCCGCCGCGTACGAAGAGCACTTCGACGATGAACGGGGAGGGAAAACGCTCCCCCACCGACTATCGCATATTCGTCGCGTGGCTGCAGCGGTTTGAAGATTATGCGACTTTTCCCATCGGTTCGAACGGCCAGGGGCCAATTTCATACAGTAAATGTGAAATGTATTTATATCTAGATGTATTTACATCAGAGCAGCGATTGGTCAGTTGCGCGCGCTGATCAATCAGCCCTCTGATGTAAATACATTTAGATGTAAATACATTTCACATTTGTTTTATGAAATTTGCCCCAGAGCTTATCGTTTTCATATCGTCATAATACTTTCGCTTCGTTTAGATGAGCTGCTGCCTGTTACGGATGACGGCATGAATAGAAATGGATCCAAAGCAGAGTGCGTCGTTATTTTCGTCTACCCACTCCCTGATGGACTCGTTCGTATCAAGATCAAGGCCCAATCGGCCAAGTAAGAATGTTCATATTCGCATTTCATACTTCAACCCGCGGTCCCGTGTACTATAAATAATGATAGCGATGCATCTAAATGCAAAAGTTGCATTTAAATGCCCTGCTGCATGAGCGACGTTGCAATTATTGCTACTTTATCACGCGCAGTTTGAGTGAGGTACTATGAAAAAGTTTGCCATAAACATGGAGAAACGTTAAAATTGAAGTTAAATCTCGCTACGATTGCCAAATAATTATTCGCTTACATAAATAATTGATTGCACTAACGCAGGCATAAGTACGTTTAACCGTTTATACATCTTATTGCTGAATGAGTGCTGATTGTGTGTTCTTTAAGGTTGGGAATGCCGACACCGTTGCTGGATGGGATGGTGATCAGCGAAGGTCTATTGCCTTCAGCCGTTCGACAAACCGTCGCCAGTATTTCGCGCCGTCGCTCGCTCGAACAAGAGAAGTAAGTCCACTTTGTAGTAGTGTTTGCGTTTGCTCAAGGGTACGAGCAGCCACTTGTCGCCTCGTCGATATTCTGGTTTGAAGTACTGCCAGCCGTTCAGCAAACACTTTGATGAATGATTTGTTGTTATTACTGTTGTTGTCATTGTTGTTGTCATTATTGCTGTCGTCTTTCTTCGTGCAACGTTAAACTTACTCTATTTGTAATCTGCTCTATTTGCAGCTATCAAATGCCTCACTTGCGACGGAAACAGCGCATTCAAGAGTTTGGCAAGAAATACTCAAAAGAACGAAGCTTTCCGGACTTTATGTTCGACTTGTTGCATTGAGTTTAAAGCAGAACTCCGGTGGAGGGACGAAAATTTAATGTATAGCAAGTGGAGGTCGAACATCACTGCGCTTTTCTTTGTCCAGTTTTTTCGTGCGCAAAAAAGTCGCCGCCAAGCGCAAACGGAAAAGCGGCTTCAATCTACGGTACTATTTGTTTGTGAATAACTTATCGACGCCTGAATTTGATATGTCAAAGTCGAAATGAAAAGCGTGCAAACGTACAAACGTGCAATGATGATCAACGATGTTAACATATTGACGACGCGCCAACTATTTTGAACTTCCGCGCGATTATGGGACGGTAGCTTGTGAGATCGGTGGATTAAATCGAGAGTGCAAACTATAAACTAACAGTATTAACACGTATGGTCACACATCTCAAACGGCCTTATTAGCAGCATTTAGCAGGCTTTGAATTTCGCGCGCACCCTTAATTTTATCCCACCGATAGCACAAACTACTGCTCCCAAAATGGGCGTGAGTTCAGAATGGACGGCGCATCGCCTATAATATTAAACTTTCCGAAGCTTCCCTTACAGGAGACCTGCTTGCGCCGGTACAAAGCGCGCAAAAAGAAAATATCCGTAATTTATTTTCGTGGTGTGAATAAATTCATTAAGCTCATGAAATTATTTCGCTTTCCGAAGCATCCCTTTGCTCGCATTCAAATTACGCGCAAATTATTTATTCTTCGCTTCAGCACATGGCATTGAGCAAAACAACTTTATGAGCGTAGCAATTTTTTCCGCCGCGGATGTAAATAATGATACTTCCTTTTTGTGCGCATCAGACGCGGGCGCATGCAGGCCTTTCTTAAGGCTACACTTGTTTGCTTTTCTGTTACGTTTGTGTTTGCCTCCTTAGAGTTGCTATGTGGATATATTATTGACTCGCTGCCTATGCGTCATATGCATAACACTCCCACCTGTGCATAATTCTCATACTGGTTCCGGAACAAACTGTGCGAATAATTTCAGACTGTGACTTGGCAGATGTGTGGACCAAATGTTCGATTGCAGTTATACTGTGCGCATATCTGTGCGTTGTTCGTTACGCTCCTTCTCTGCTCTTTGTTATCTTTATAGTTGACATTTCTTCTTAAATATACTGTTTTTAATAAATGTTTTCTCGCTAAAAACGTCTGACTGCGATCGAGGGAAATGATGTCGAATGACGATCGCTCGGTTTACTATCAACTCGTACTTTAGTCAAGGTCACATTTAATGACAATGTCAAAGTATATCTCCCAAAGTATGACTTTACCTAACACACGCGATATGAAATAGGTTCAATCTTCAACGACTATTACCACCGTCCGCCACCAAGCACGTTCATCGCAATTCTGCATTGCGATTGAAACGATTTCAAGCATATTCCTTGCCTATATTTCGCTGAAGTGAGTGTTCTATGTCAATGGGAGGGCGTTCTCTTGTAAATAAAGGCTCAGACATACTTTGAAATGCATCGCAGATGGCTGCACAAAGAACCGCCGCGCTTAAGAGGATTAAAGGGAGGGCGTTCTGCTACAAACAGATATTCAAACAGACTTCGAAATACAGCGCAAATAACTGCACAAACAACCTACACGCTTGGCCAAACAGCGAAGGAACATCTCGAGTGTCGGAGGAACCTTTTTTTAGAGTGAGATCAAGTCATTAAGCTGGCCGAGTTGGTGGCGCGCGCCGAATGAAAGGGGTGATGGACGTGTCGAGATAGGGCGCAGACGGGAGGGCGGTACGATCACCGTCAATCGCCCAAGACGCGACCCGCAGTTTAACGCCGCCTACCAACGAAACGGCGCTAAAGAACAAACAAATGCCAGCAGTGGCGCTTTATCTCCTCCACGGCGCTCCCTCTCCGCTACCATTGCACCCGCACTCCGATGCTGCTCGTTCACGGAATGCGGACAGCCCTCTTCCTCCTCGTCGTCATTCAGTGCGTCGCCGCCTATCGCAGCTACAAGAAGTCAGTCTGTTGTGCCCATTGCTCCTCTTCACCCTTCGATTTCAGCTATAAACTGCTGCGGGTTGATGTCGATCCAGTCGATACGCTATGGCTAGAGCAGTTGGCGGCGCGCTATCACGATAATGTACGAGTCTCACTTGAGGTTCATTCCGTTGTGATGTGATGACAATTTTGAAGGTGGATATTTGGACGGAGCCGGGCAAAGTGTCGCACCATGCGGACATCTTGGTTTCCCCTCGGTTCTTCAACCGCTTTGTGCGCATTCTCGACAGCATGGCCGTGAAGCACCGACGAGTTCTCATCAATGATATTCAAAAGTTAGCCGTCTATTTGCCACTATCATCACTATTCACTGATGTGTCACTTATGCAGAGAGATTGACCGTCAGATGACCGACGACATCCAATTCAGCCGACGAAAGCGCAGCGCCGCCGTCGAAGATGATGGCAGACAGAGCGATTTGGAGCAGTTTCAAGTCGACAAATACCACTCGTACGGCGAAGTTGGCGACTTTTCATTAGCGCCACGAGACCCATATCATCGTCCTACTTGTTTTCAGCTGGTTGATTATATGTACGAACTGGCTCGGAAACATGCGGACATTGTCGGCATCATCAACGTGACAAAGTCGTTCGAAAAACGAGATCTACTCGGTCTGAAGGTAGAGGCGTGGACAACATCACAACAGTGATCGAAGCTAAGAGTGTGTGTGGTTGTAGATTGGTAAGCGAACGCCGTGGAAGCCGACGATTTTCATCGATGCCGGAATCCATGCCAGAGAGTGGATCGCACCGGCGACCGCCATCTACGTTGCGCACAAGGTAAGCCCGTCAGAATTGCACTTCTCTGATATTATTTGTCTTATAGCTGATTACCGAATACGGTAAGAACGACCTGATCACTCGCATGGTGGACAAATTCGATTGGTTCATTGTGCCCGTGGCTAATCCAGACGGCTACGAATACAGCATTTCTTCCGTACGCCTTACATGACTGTGCGATTGTGCTGACTCGGTTGCATCGCTAAACTTTCCAGGACCGTCTGTGGCGAAAGACGCGGTCGAAGAACGACACTCTGAGCAAGTGGTGCGTAGGCGCCGACGCGAATCGCAACTGGGGATACCGGTGGGGAGGTTGGTGGCTCGCAGTCAGAGTGCAAACGAACGGGTATTGCAGAAGCGGGCGCGAACGCGAGTCCGTGCTCGAACATTTACGCCGGTTCGATGCCGTTCTCTGAGCCCGAAGTGGCTGGCATTCGCGACTTCATCACGTGGCAAGTACCCGACCTGAAGCTGTACATCAGCCTCCATTCGTACGGCCAGATCTGGCTTGCGCCATGGGGTTACACCAACATGAAGCCGTCGAATCACGAGGACCAGGTCTGTGCGATCAATCAGCGCCAGCTGATAAGCAGGAAGTGGTGTGTCATCAGTCACCTTCTGTTGTTTGCAGAAAGCGGCCGCGCTACGGGCGCTTGACGCCATCACCAACAGCTCCGGCGTGCACTACGAATACGGCACAATCGCTGACTTAATGTGTACGTCAATGGTCTCACTTTTATCAATCGAACGCGCACATCGCAAAAATACTGAATGATCGAAAATCAAAAATACCGAAAGATGAACGATGATCAATTGGTCCCGGCAGGGGCCGCTGCAAACATTCAAATGTATCACGATAGAGAGCCGCAATCTATTCGATCTTTCAGACCAAGCTTCAGGAACAAGCATCGATTACATGCAAGATCGAGGCGTTCCTTACATATACGGTGTTGAATTGCGGCCGGAAGAGGACGATCAGATTTATGGTTTCACCATTCCGGCGCGATTTATTAAACCAACCGGTTTGAATTCATTCGTATTTTTATATTAATTGCTTAGTTCTACTGGCTGAGTTTTCAGGTGAGGAAATGTTGGCATCTTTCCTCGCTCTCGCCGAGTACATCATAGAACACAAGAAATTGTGATTGTCTGCCGGTTTGCGACGTAAAATTGCTCATGGATTTTGACCTTTCGGCTTGGTAAAAAGTTTAAATGACTGCGGAATCATTTGCAGGGATTTGCTTAATGGGTAGATTTGAGGCCTTTTGCATACGAACAATGTCATCAGTGCGAGAGAACTGTGCCTAAAGCATTTGCATCTTTGTCAATTGTGTATAGTCCGCGTCAGAGCGACTGACCGAGTAAAAATTTAAGTACAGATGTTCGTTTTCGTGGCTCCTTTTTGCATTTGATTAGCAAATGTGTTAATACGACGCTAACATCTGTTGCACATGCTATGAAATCACATTCCAAGTTCTGAGCAAAACCCATTCAGAATGCCGCATTCAAACTTGCCGCGCCGGTAGCTAGTACCCCGGATGTTGCTATTGACATATTGAGCCAATTTCATATTGCTTACTTTAGTTTAAGTCGTACGTAATGCTAGAAAACAGCAGCCACGTGAGACTTTAGTTGAGGTACGCGGTATGAAATCGACTGATTTTGTTAACGCGTGGCGCGATGGAAAGCAATCATGTGACTAGAACTGCGTTCATGATATGCCGCCATTCATCGTAATTCGTTACTCTTGCATCATATTCTGTAATCCCTGCACTCCATTTAGTCAGATTAGCGTTCTAATTGAATGTAGAGATGATGAAACTGAATATGAGAGTTGCGAAAGATGATGCAAGAGTGACGAATTGCGATGAATATCGGTGTAAGGTCTGCTCTAATATTCACTCTACTTTTAGCATTATATTGCAACAAAGAGCGCAAGTAAAATGAGCACACGCGTCTTCAGGTCTTAGTCCTTTATAATTCTAATAGGGTGAAATAGTCTAACTTTGGATACTTTGGCGTATCGACAACTTTCGACGAGCGTTGCGCTTCGAAATAAGCACAGTTTGCAACAATTTTTGAACCAAATAAACACTTAGCGTCTGCTATGACTTCATCCACAATTTTTAGACTGTAAACAAGCTACTGAAAAGTTAGCGGGATTTCTCGTAAATGCACCTTCGGGCATCTTTACGAGAAATAGCATTATAGGCCCTACACATCCCGGATAAATATACACGGTTGTATTTTTGAGAAACGTAGAGAAAGCGACATTTTGTTCCCGATTAATTAAAGTTTGCAACTATCACTGTGAACTTGTAACTGCAATTCACGAATACCTACGTCTTATGCTGACAAGAACACACATTCAAACGCGTATTACTCAAAGGATCACACTTTGCACTGTTTCATGTCTACAGCGAGGCGAAACGCAGCAATACGGCCATTTTCCTTTGGTCCAAAACAAGCAACAGAAGCAAAAACGAACAAACAAAACCTCTGAAGTTTAATCAGTTGATACTTTCTGGCAGCCGACACGCGCTCGGAGTAGGAGGAAGAGACGAAAGTGGGCCTAAGTAGATAATGCGCCGATCACTCACGGTGTCATGCGCGCCTAAGCACAACGGACGGCAACGATCGAAGTTGGCCGTCTCGGCAGGTAGCAACGGGCAATTTTCTCCCGAGCAGTCCCATTCCGACGGCCCACTTCACCGTTGGTTTGTTCGCCTTATCCCACCGGGTGGGGTTGGTCCGGTGTGACAGTCAACGAATTGCCTCCTTCCACACACGACAATGAAGTAATTTCAGTACTCTTCAATTTTCCTTTTGATAAGTTAATATGTTCGACCAAATCCTTCCTTGTTTTGATTATTTTGGTCGAAAGATAATTAATTGGGATGAAGGTGGATTAAAGTAAGGGTTGAACTGTCGTAGAGGCCAAGTTGGCCGTTGCCTGGCTCCATTTCATTAAAGCTCGGTCACAAAATCTGAGAAATGTTGGCTGTATCTCATACTTACTATATCGTTTACGGTTGAAATATGATATTTATCGCAGATTTCAGTGACTAAGCTTTAGTAAAGCTGGGTCTTGGGAATCCACGGTTTGTGGGGGGGGGGGGGACCGGAAGAGCTCACGGGACCCTCGCCGACTGAAATTCCTTAGATGTTGTAGATATCTCCGGATTATCGCCACCAGCGAGAGGAGGGAGGCTTGAGCGTATCCGCCTCCTATCCCCAGCTAATATAGTTCGTGTATATTTGCGCATTCGTTCGCGTCTCTGCCGCTCCTGAAGGGGCCCGATTCGTTGCTTGGCCCAAAGACCCCTGACTCCCATGATCCGGCCATGGTTGTAAGGAGACCGCCGTCTTTAGATCATTCCTGATGCATTATCGTTCCTTGGGGATTTCCGTACGCCAGTTACGTTAATATGGCAATATTTCAGCCACTTTTCGCAAAAAAATGCGCACTCGAAAACGTCGGCGAGTACGAGCGATTCGGGCATCGAGAACGATTTGTCAGTGGACGCCAACTTCCGTCCGCTGCGCATTAAAGTATTTCGCAACGGTGATGAGCACGACGTTGGACAGTTCTTGAACGTTACTCGACGCCAATTTAAACATTGGATCACATTCCTCGACGTGCTTACTGACCGAATGGACATGAACGCGCCAGTCCACAAGCTGTTCAGGATAGACGGTGCGCCCATCCATGAGTTTGAGGAGTTGGAACCCGACGGGCGTTATGTGGCCGTCTCCAGCGGTCCCTTTATCTTCCTTGATTACGGTGGATACAAGGCGAGGAACATGAACAAAGCTGTCAAGGTATTTTTGTCTTATTTGCGTCTTAAAGAGGAATTGAGTCAAACAATATGTTGGCGTCAGTGTTTGTTGTTGACGACGCTGAACAGGAATTTCCCGCATCTGTTTTCGTCGAAAGAAGCTTAAAATGAATCAGAATTGTGAGGGTGTGAGAGATTGCAGAATGCTCAGGCTGTTACAGTTTTCTAATACAATCATGAATTTTGGGCACAAAACGATCTAGAAACATGTCCATTTCAGATTTGTGATGTAATATTTGCCAATTTTGAATTTCAAATCTATGGTTGCACACATTCAGGCTGCTTATTGTTTGACTCGATTTCTTGATCAGCGTTATCATTTTATGAAATGCTCAAGTTTGTTTGCAGTCGTGGAAGACAGATCGTCACTTCGAGGCGAAAGATCCGAGCCCCCTCGACTCGTCCGAGAGTATTGAAATATATTTGCAAAAGAGCGGCTACAAGTCTAAAACCGGTCTTCCTTTTCCCTTCGACGGCATTAAAACACCTAAGCCGCCGCCTAATGCCACGCCGCACCCCCCACCCCCTTCTCGCATGCTCGCATCGATGATGAGCAGGCGACTCTCAGCCGAGGTAAGGGGATCACCGATCCGCTAACTTTCTCATTTCTCATTAGCTATCTATTAGACTTTCCTTCTTATCAATCTGTTTCGTACGTATATGAGCGCTAAGTAATTTACGCTTCATAGCATTTGATGAAATGTTTTTTGATGTCTTTAGTCCCATCTAGGATGCTCTCTCTTTCTGGCGAACATATTAATGCACTCTGGGGCATGCTTCACAAAACAGTTATCATCGCAACTGTCGCCATTGCAATCGCGAGAAGCGCGGTTATTGGTCAGCTGAGATGTGGTGGAGAGAATTCGTCGCACATGCGTCTCAACTGACCAATAACGGCACTTCTCGCAATTGTACTTGCAATTGTTTCATACAACAGTTTTGTCAAATGAATCCATGCAGGCGTAACCAATGCGTTTATGCAAATTCCATTTACAACACGTACTCGTTTGATAATCATATTGCATTTCTGCTGCAGGATTTATCTCCAAGAGTGCCAAGAGGCGTCCATCAGACAGAAAAGCGCAATCCTCTCGAGGATACATGGACAAAACCGTCGCAGACCCCGATTAAATCTATTTTGACGAATCGGACGCGAAGAGGCGGCTACTCATCAGCAACAAGCTCTATGGTAGAGCTGGCAAAAAACAAATACGACGATGACGTTTATGACGGATATGATCCAGATATAGACGACGGCATGGATGTCGGCGGCGCGCGCAAATATAAATGGCGCTACTGATCGATAACGTACTTCGAAATCTGTAATTGTGTACTTACAGGGTGGCGCAACAGTTCGTGGACACCTGTGAACAATTTTTTGTATGGCAAAACACATTCTAAATTTTCACAAACACACCATTTTATAGAATTTTTTCTCCTCTTTACAGCAAGTGTAAATTTAAAAGTGAAAATGTTCATAATGCTCCCCTAGGGCATCGACGAACCATCGTGTTCACGGCCTTTTGCGCCACCCTGTACTGACTGCCCGCGTGATGACGTCTGCTCACGTATGCGCCCCTACGCTTCGAACTGCCGAGTGTCGATCGATGGTAATCTCTTTTATATTATACAAGTGAATTGCGTGAATTGCTTTAAGCTAGCAGCTAACATCAATGCTTGGCTCGTCAGTTTGACCGTCGTCGGGCTAATCCAATGTCGCCGTCTTCCTGGCGCTCGCTGCTTTCCCACCTATTTGTACCTGTATTTGTACAGCATTGTTGACCGCTTACTGTTAGGCTTTGTTACCTTAGCACCTGATAAAATATGTAATCTGTGCTGTATTAGATTTGCTTCTACCGGTTTCATACCGGCGCTTGCGAGAATTCGTGCACTAATCTCTGTGTGCATCTCGAAGAGATCGTCAGCTTGCGGAAATTGAAACTATCGGAAGTGTTGGCAACAACAACAAACGCTTTCGGCGAACTCTAGCAGGCACGTGCCCGATGTCTGAAGCATGAAACTAATCGGCAGAATGATTTTGCAATCATGAGCGCTAAAAATATATCTCTCGTGCAGAGATGAAAATATAAACTACAGCAAACTAATAATATGGATGATGCCATGATGACATGAGATGAGAACATGAGCTACAGTAAACTACGGACTACGGCGAATGCATAGCGTGCGCCTCCTAGCACAAAGTTAGCAAAAGCCACGAGGCGCAATTAATTAGTCACCCGACAAGGCGAAGGATGATTTAATGCATGAGAATGAGAGGGAAAAATGAGCCGGGACTGCGGGGTGCCGCGAAGACGTTGTGTCTGTTGCTAGGACACGGAAAAGGCACGAACATTTAGCTCCCGAAACGCGCCTCGACTTGTCATTGTCACCGACAGGCGCCGTCAGGGTTTGTTCCGAGTGTCGGAGAGGTCGTCCGTCCCTATTCTATATCCGTCTCCCACATCCGTCCGTCTACCCATCTCCCGCAGTTCGTCGGAGTGAGAAAGAGTGACAGGAGGTGGCGGCAACGATGGCGTCGCAGATGGCTTCTCGTCGCTTCACTAACTACTCGTTCAACAACTTTGTCGGGATGAGCGAAGAAGATCTTATCAGAGCGCGACAAACGTACTCGACGGCCAGCATCCGACTGAAGCCGATTCCCTTCGAAGCGCACAGTGCAACAGCGAAAATCGTTGGTGAGACTGGCGCCCGACATGGAAACGACATAGATATGACTGCCAGCGGCCCGTGGGCTCCTCTCGACGATCGAGAGGTGGCTGCGCGACGTCGAGGACGGGTTGATCCCTTGCCGGTCATTCCAGGAATCGTCACTGCTGACGTACCTCAGTCGGCGCCCCACCCTACCGCCTCCACTGCCTTCCTCCATCAACCCTTGATTACGCGTCGAGCCTCACACGACGGCTTGCAATTGCGCCGTCGAACCCTGAGCGTCAGTCCCACTCGTTTCATCTCGTCCACCGCCGAAGCACCTCGCCGCCTCAATGGCGCAATCGCTACTCCCCCGCGACGCGCCAGTGTATTTCTGCAAGTTAATGGTCGCGACTTGGCTGATCGCTGGGAGGAGAGAACCCCCGCGGAACTGATTGCGTCGCTGCGCAAAGAAGTTCGTGGTTACTAATTTTCCAGTAATACCACGTTCTGACGATAAATATTGCGAAATAGTCTCGCTCAGCGGTGAGCGATGCAAATGATCTCTGCAATTCAGCGATACGTGATACCTTTCCATTTATCCACATGTTCATTTTCGTGTTCGGCATTATTCGCCCACAGTTGTATTCCATGACGTTTCTAATTACCGCTTCGTTTTGTCTTTGGTCGCAATATTAAACTCGTGCGTGAAACAAGTCGTTTTTCTGAACGTAAGGCTGCCGAGAGGGGCGAACAGTGAGTCACTAGAGCGCGTTTGCAACGTCGAAAAGCAGTAAAACCGGTTGCAATCAACCTTTTTCAATTATCGCCTATCTGCCCATTGACAGATTCATTGATAGTACCGACAACCGCTCCTTCGACAACTTTTTCATCAACCAGTGCATGCAGGACAANCTTTTTCAATTATCGCCTATCTGCCCATTGACAGATTCATTGATAGTACCGACAACCGCTCCTTCGACAACTTTTTCATCAACCAGTGCATGCAGGCAACAGAATACGTAAGAAGGAGGCCATTTTAGATCTTACCGATGGTCCTGTACCTATTGCTACCGGACCAGCCACGCTTGTCCTCAGTAGTGTCGTCTTGGCATACCGATCTTATTACGTCAACTCGTTGAACATTCTCTCATGTCAATCGAACTTTTACTCTGTAGACGGTTTTAAGTTTACTTTACTATTGTCTGTCGACTGCTTTACGGAAAAATCATTTTGCACATTGACATTTTTTACGTGTACTGCAACTCTTACTACTGACTCGGTTTTTCCCAAAATTCTCTCTTAATTGGCTACATAGCGAAAGCTTTGCAACGTCGGTTAGCAATTACTATTCATTACCGAACTGTTTCGCATGAATCAGCTTTTTCAATTTCCTTCAATGTCTTCATAGTGTTTCTTTATTTACAACCAACTTATTCTGATATCGACTGCAATTTCCATGAAAGTTTCCCGGAACCTCACTGTTCCTGAGCCATGAGAATCGTGTTTCTGTGAGCGCCTACCACTTCTGTTCTCAGTTCTTCTCGCTTAACGCTTCTGCCGTAAACGGTCTGGTTTTCTGTTTCTTGGTCTCGGCGCCAGTGTGAGTCATTAGTCTCTCCGGGCGTGTTTGTCTGTGTTCCTGGAAATTTGCCCGTATTGACTAGGTGCGTCGAGACAGTCGAGCCGGGCGTTGGGGCGTTTCCGGTTGATGAATACGCGTCATCGCGGCTAGTCGAAGAACGATTCCAGCGCGCACCGCGTCTGTTCAAATAGGACGGACAAAAACGGCGGGTGCGGAGCGAACGCAGCCAGAGAAGCACGCTTGGCGA
Source organism: Plectus sambesii (assembly GCA_002796945.1). NCBI lineage: Eukaryota > Metazoa > Nematoda > Chromadorea > Plectida > Plectidae > Plectus > Plectus sambesii. The sequence goes on along the minus strand of NIUQ01001142.1, from coordinate 9,187 downwards.
CTGACGTCATTCGACTGCTAGACAGACGCCATCACATCCCATTGACTCAACTCCAGCGTCAACGGAATCGTGGAACTACGTCAGGTGCGTAGCCCTTACGGTGCATTGGAATTTACTTTGGGCACAGCAACGGAACTGACCGGAGGCGCAGTATTGCAAGCGAATCGCGTATATGAACAGTAATAGCCGTTGAGGCTCCAATTGAGAGCTTTGTGCCGGCGTGCGCGCGTGTTGCGGCGCTCGAATTCGTGCGAAAAATGAGTCAGCGGTGTGCGTTGTGCAATTCTTGTCGCGTCTGCTTCGATCATATAAACCGGGCCCGAACGCCAATTTCTTCACATTTTGTCTGTTTTGCTGGCGCAGATTAGAGTGTTTTTCAGAACATCGTTTCATGCTGAAGAGCTGGCGCCTGTTACCAGGAAAAGTCGTCATCAGTTTGCATAGCGGTGTCTGCTCGGAATAGCGGCTTTTACGTCACTGCCGCCCCCTTGCGTCGATTTGGAAGTGGAACAAGTCGTGTGCAACGGTATACTTTGTTTGCATAGAGCGCAGATGTGAACCGGAGTGGGTGGGTGGGCAATGGAAATAAATTAGCGTAGGTTTGCTATTTCCTATAAAGTTAAAACTGTGCTGCTGGTGTATCAGTTCACCCCCAACTGTCCTGGCGTATTCTCTTTAGCCGTAGATTGCGCGTTCGTGCCCCGTGAATCATCAGTTCACCGAAAATTGCACACTGTTTGCACGCGGCAATGATAAGACTACGGCGCGTAGGGTGTATAGTGACACCGACGTAACCGCGCTGATCATTTCGCGACGCGACAAGATTGTTGCGCGGTTGTTGTTGTCTCTTTCATCGGCTTCGCTTATTTGATCAAGTCTTGGAGGTGTGTGTGGCAAAACTAATCGGCGTTCACAGCGTCCGATGTGAATGGCCTTCGGACTATCTGCTAATTCACTTACTGCCCCTGTAATCCTGCGCTCTGATGGCCACTTGGTATACCACAGTGATCTTCGCAAAGTAACGGTGATCAGCAGTAGCGTGCATGCAAAATACTATTATGAGTTCATTGAATGGCAAAGTGCAACGCGATGTAAGCTGTTCAGGCAGGAAGCCACTATACTTGACATATTCGTGTAAAACTAATAGATGCTTTTATAGGCCATAATGACGCCGAATCCGCACGGATTCATTAATCTCGCTCATCCGCAAGTAGCGCCGTCATATACTCCAATGATGAGAGAAATGCTGGTGTCGCCCACCACTGGGAGAACAATGATCCCGCCGCCTCTGTTTCCCAATCAGCCGAAGGAGTTTAACATGCCGTTAGAACAATATTGGCACGTCTACTTTGATCATCTGTTCAACGGCGAAACGTTCTCGCCATCTATGCGCTACATCAAATATCTCCCCGATGGTCGCTCGGAGATGCATCGACTGCTTTGGGAACTGATTCCCGTCGGCGATCGGCCTGCATCCGTTGACGGTCTCCCCTGGAATGTACATGGGGACACTGCCAAAGTTCGATTCCATTGCTCGGTTAGCTTTTTATTCATATGCATATGTGTTTTATCGTTGCAATTATTTGTGCCCTCCTCAGTGCAAAAACAGGGGCACTTTAGCAATGAAGTATTGTCTTGCTTTGGAAAAGCGTGCATCTCGATTAAAAATTTTTTTAGAATCCAGTGTGCGACAAGAAGGGATCTGGCTGGACGAGTGTAAACGGATCGATCCAGTTTTGGTGGCAAATCGTACCTCATCTGATCACCGGCGTCCCCACTGGCTATGTTGCCTTCAAGCTCTTTGGTCAAAAGTGCAGCAGCAGTTCGTGCGGCGATTTCGAACCGGCCATGTGGTATCATGAAGAAGTAGCCAAGGTTCGTCTCTTTTTTTGCGCCCATATATTCCCAGTGTCATACCCGTTTCTCAGAGAAGGCGTAGGCGGCGGCGATGAGTAGTCATTCGACGAGAAATGATATAACGTAGATACACCTACACACCTTTGTCGAATCTGTCAGTATTGAACCCATAAAGAATAAACAATATGCAGACCGACCACAAAGTGCCGTCTCGCTCGTGTTCGTCGGCCTTTGCCCTCTGATAAGCATTCCTACGTATTTTACGCAGGCAGCGAACGCATGTAGGCGTTCGTTCGCACAGCAGCTACGTAACAACTGACGTCGAAAGATAAAGATGTTTTGATTAAAACTTATCAGTTTTTGACGAAGAGACTGAAGCGAAGCTGGCGATAGCGATTAATGGACAACTTATAGGTGCTGTGGAATGCATTCGTGATGGTGCGCAGACAGTTGGACCCAAACGTGCCACTGAACGCTGTCGAGGGAATTCGGCAGTGTCGCGCGCGGCCGAAGAAGCCGCACGAGCAGGACAAGTGCGAGGCGTGCGCCAGCGGCAACTGCTCGTCGATTCGCTCTAGAGAGTCATCCACTCCTTCCACCAACTCGATTGAGTACCAGGCGCATGCAGCTACCCCCCTCGATTCTTCTCTCTATGCAGCGGAAGCACATTGTCAACAAGAGCAATAAACATGTCGAACCTGCGCGGTTCGGACGGGGCCGGACTAAAGACCAGCGCACATACTTTACAATGTTCGATTTGAAAACGACCGTTTCCTCATTGTTATAAGAAACGTACGTATTATTCGTCCGTTTTTGCCGCAGAACTTAATCTCACTGCCAATGCACAATGCGAAAATGATTTATCTGTCTTGAATTTTCAATTATACTTTCAACGTTGAAGTTTTTTGGCCACCTATAGTGGACAAATGAAACCGGTCATTTCCAAAGCGACTTTTTCCCGCCGACATGAGAAAAACGATCGTTTAATTTCGTCGTTTGAAGTATGCGCTGGCCTGAATAAGTGAGCGGGTCGAATGAAGCTCTAGCTAGTCTGTGATAGCTTTCAATGTGCATTACATATCGTCCTACGGTATTTGCTTGTGCACTTTCTAAAGTTCTCTTATTGCCAATCAAACGCGTGCCTTAAACTCAACTTTTTGATTGTCTTCAGTCTGTGCTCTTTGATACCAATGTGTATCTCTTTTTATTCATCAATGACGTTCAATCGTCGACATCAGTGTTCCTTTTATTTTCAGCAGCAATCGCATTCCTTCGAATCTGCAGTTTTAAATTGAGTTCTATCCTATTGCACAGTGTTCAAAATAAAAAGTGAATTCTCATGAAAGGTGAAATAATTTAAGTTTACTTCGTTGTCCTACCGATGTGTCAGATGTGCTTTTGATAAATGTCATGAGCAAGCTCCATCGGCCAATCCACACTTGATCATTGTGTTTGCGCTATTAAAGTCGGCTGCAACAGAATTCTCCGATTTTTTGAAAAATTTGTCAAATGAGTTACGGAATGTTTTTAATTTCGTTATGCACGGATCGCGAATGTTCAGAATAGTTATCTATTGAGATTTTGGAACAGTTTTTTTTACTTTGCCGTTTTTCAAAATACTTGATAAAAGGCAAAATTTATTTGATCGAGTTTTACTAACTGCTTTTGGCTTTTTTTGATTTGCCGCGCATATTACAGTCGGCTGCGTAGCATATTGTTGTATTCATATTCCTTTTGTTGTTCTTATGTTCCTTATGTTGGAAAGAATGAGCATTTTAAGAGTGATGCGAGTTATTCGCGTCGGCCTAGCGAAAGAAAATTAAAAGTGAAATATGAGTGGGCAAATGCTCTTGTAAACCGGAGCGTTAATCGAACGTAAATTGATGGAAAAAAGGATGACGAAGGACTTAGCAATCAAATCGAGTCGTTCGATGAAGGGCACCAGCAGTTCTTCGATTGGTCCGATTGGTTCGACGAGAGACACGGATTAGCAACTGATAAAGTGTTTCGCGTGTTCCTTCTGAGTAGGAGACGCGCGTGTCTTGGCCGAATCGATTGGGTCGAGAAAATGGCCACCCGACCGACGCTAATCAGCAACTCTCGTGAGAACAACGAATTCGCTACGCAAACGGCCACACTCGGAGCGACGCGAATGTACCGATGTCGACCAGCTAACTGGCCGATTCGCCAATCCGCGCCGGAAGTTGGGCCCGTCGTCATCTGATTCAATTGCAAAGTTCGCTGTTTCCTGCTCAGCTGAGCACAAACAGCGTTAGACGGCTGGTTCGACGAATCAGCGACACATTTTTGCTGTCGCGCTCCAACTGTTAGACGAGGCATGTGCATTGGAAGGTACTACGGTTTAAACCTCTCTCCCCAGAGGGAGCTAATAGCTACCGGATCCGGGCGGTTTGCGGCCTTCGCCTCGAGAGGGGTACGACAAATTTTTGTTGGTGAAAAATAAATGAGTCACTTCACCCGGCTCACTGAGCTTCTCTCACCTTTTTAATAATACGACTCGGGTTGTGAAAATTCTCGGGGCACATATACCAGCCGCAATCCGATCGGCCCCCTCCCACCCAGCCAAAGAGTCCTCCGAACCGATGCACATGTCTTTGTGTAAGACATAGTCTTTATCGCGCTCCAGTTTATGGCAGTTTCTTTCGTCTCTCCTTTCCCTAGTCCACTTCTTCCACAGCCTTTTATCCGCTCGCCAAACAGTTAGGCAAGCGACGATCAAGGAGTTGAAATGTCGGTGACGGTGGGCGGGACTGCCGATCGTTCGGAGGAGACGCTTATTAGTAGTGAGCGGCACGGGCAATTCCACGTAATGGAACGGCGCGCATGGCGATTAAAAAAGCGAGACTTGAGCTAGCGAGCGTCGCGATCTCCGAATTAGCCGGCAAGGTAGCGCGGACGAAGGCGCTGTCAAGAGAGAATCCTTACCGCCGTCCGCCGTCAGCCGCGCATTATTCAGTCTAGTGGAGCGGACGCGCAAGTCCGTTCATTAACGGCTCACCTCCCTACCGCCTGGTCGTGCGGTGTTGCGGTGTACGTAAGAGTCGGTCGAGCGACCAATTGGGACGCAGCCGCTAGGTGCCTCGCTTTGTTTGCGCGTCCGCACCGGCGCCATCGATCGTCACGGCTGCGGGTGACAATCGCTCGGACGAGGGGAAAAGCTTCTTCTCTCTCCGGCTGGCGGCCGGCAGGCCCCACCGCCAAGAGCAATGGCGGACAGTTTCAGCAGCAGCACTTCAAGTGTGGTGGACGACATGTCGTGTTTCACCGTGGACGATACATCGTTCGACTACGACTACGAATCGCTGGCGTCGATCACCAACGCGTCGCAGTGCAATTGCTCCGTGGCGTGGCACGCGTACCTCGAGCCGTGCTTCGAAGTTTGCGACTACCCCGAGACGCCCTTGCCACCTATCGAAGAAGTGCTATTTCCCGGCGTCGTCTACGCGCTGGTCTTTCTCCTGGGTACGATTGGCAACGCGCTGGTCATCTTCGTCGTCAACAGATTTCGCCGTATGCGCAACGTGACCAACTTATTTCTGGCCAGCTTGTCCACTGCTGACTTGTGCCTCATATGGTTGTGCGTGCCGATCATGGTAAGTCTTCTCTCTCTCTCTCGCCTTCTCTCCCCTCCTCTCCTTCTCTATCCTCGAACAGATTGCGTTCGCTTCTCGGAGAGTTGCGCGAGAGCCGCCAGGGGAGAAGGCTTCTAAGTTTGTTTGCTCAGGGCAGTGGCTGAGCTTCATGCGATGGCGTTTGCATGCATGTTTGTCCTTTATTCTTTTACAAGGCGCTTCCAAGTTCGTTAGCCAGTCTCTCGGAGCGCCCGAGCGAACTCGTAATCGGCTTTCCGGAAGGGCTGGTCTCGACTAGCCAATACAGTGCTAATGATGCGAAGCGGCGCTTTGGGAGGAGGAGAAAGCGACCTATTTGCATTGTTGTTTTCTTGCAGTTCATCAAGTATATGTCGCACGCGTGGTTTCTGGGCAAGTTCGCGTGCTACTCGTTGCACTACGTGCAACAATTTACGTGCTTCTGCTCCGTTCTCACACTGACCATGATCAGCATCGAGCGGTGAGTTTATTATTAGCTCGGACTCAGATTTTCTGCCTGTGATTGCCAAGACGCTTACCGACGTCTTTCCAGCTATCTCGCCATTGCCTACCCTATGCGTAGTATTTGGCTTAGCAGCATCGGACGCGCTAAAAAAGTAATTGCTCTTATATGGATCTCGTCCGCTGTTCTCGCCATCCCAACGGCACTTCGAATGGTTAGCAATAAAAGAAAACGCTCGACTGACAGGTGACTGGCTATTAATTGAAAACGAATTGCAGGACTATGATCATTCGACTTCGCTACGCGGCGAGCCAATATATTGGTGCTATAGGGAATTTCCCAGGCATTACCCGTATCGTAATGAATTAACCAGGGCGTACGCCGTATATGAAGTGTTCCTGCTGGTTATCTTTCCTGTCTTCACAATGAGCGTTTGCTACTTCCGTGTGGCGCGCATCGTCCATTCCTCGTCGAAAGATCAGACGCTCAAATCGATGTAAGGCATAAGACTGAGGACGATTACCATAATGTGCTTATGTATCGACTGCAGAGTGGCATTCAGCAAGGCGGCCACGGACACGGTCAGCTACACAAGCTACAGTTCGATTCCCTTGTCGAACAACATTTATCGCGCTCCGAACAGAAACCCCAAACCGCCGGCCACATTGCAGAAAAGATCGTCGCGCATTGCGGAAACGAACAAGAAGCAGGTATATGCAGGCAGTCTACACCATTTCCTCTTAAACAAGCACACGCTTCAAATCAAATATTTTCTAGATTAATTTGAAACATGTCCTTGTTTAAGTAAAAATAGCATATGTTATCCGGATAATCCGATCATTCGCCAACGAGAGTTTCCGCTTTTAGATTGTGCAAATGCTAATCGCCATCGTCGTCTTGTATACGATTTGTTGGACACCGACGATTGTCGACGAGCTGCTGACCAGCTTCGGATACATCTGCCGTACGTCGAACACTCCACTCCTCAAGTACATGAGGATGAGCCTGCACGCGCTCGCATACTGCCAGTCGTGCATCAACCCCATTGTCTACGCGTTCATGTCGCAGAATTTCCGCAATACCTTCAAGGTGGCCTTCTCGCGCATGAGGCTGACCGTGCAGGGCGGCGATTACGCCAATCGTATGCACTCTGTCTCGTCGGCATCTGTACTGTCCGCTCGCGCCCAGCAAAGTCACCGACTGCGCCGGCCGTCTCACGACGGTCCTTCGGTCTCCATCAACACGTGCACGTTGACCGTGCCACTGTCCAGACGACGCGAGTCGCAGCTGACCACTCGCATGACATTGTCGCGGGACACGAGCGACGTGTCGATCGACAGGCGACTGTTCGGCTCGATCGACGATCCCACGCCAGTGGTGCGTCTCCTGTCGCCGAAACTGTCGACGATTGCGGAGCGAAAAAGTGCCCTGAGAAGCGATCGGAAGAGCTCGGTGCCTGTGTACGTGGAGCACAACGGGCGAATGACTATCGGCGGTCAGGACGACCAGTCCACCAGCGACCCATCCTCCCCGTGTACTCCTTCCAAGCCATTCGCGCCAATCTCTGACGCCACGCACATCAATGGGATTGTGGTCGCTCGCTCTCGTCTCTGTTTGGACCTGCTGACGACCGCCGTTTAATTACCTCCTTTGCTCAACTGCTTGGCTTCTCCACTCTGTTGACGCTTAATGCAATCGCGGCCGAGGACCTCGCGGGCGGCGTCGTCCATCATGCGTCAGCGACCGTCGATTTACTAGAAGCGGCTTCCGGCGGCGCTTACTAAGATCTTTGCATTTATTTCTGACGCAGATGGCTCGTTAATCAATCGAGTGTTATGTAGAGTAACAGTGGTGGGTGAACACAACGATGCATAACAACTCAGTTTGATTAGTCCTGCCACGCTAAATCGTTTGAAACAAGAATAACCGGCGGTTGCTGCTGAACGAGCGGCGCATGCAATTTTCTGATTGTTATTGGAGCCAACGTCCTGAACATAAAGATTATTCATTAAGTTCATGTGAAAACTATTGAACTTACGTCGGCGTTGTCGTTGTCGTTGTTGTTTTGATGGGCGACGAGGGGCTTTCCGTTCGCTTGTAGAAGACGAAATTGACCAAGTCGAATCTTGTGTCGGCCTGTTTGTTGCCGCTCGCAATCGGTTCGATGTCGGCACTGATCGTAAACACTCCATTAGGACGGTCTTGGCTACCAGTAGCGCTCGAATGCACCGCAGGCAAATCAAAAATTCTGTTCACAATTTGAGAACGACGCAGAGTTGTAGTTGGCAGGGAGGAGCCTGTGCTGGATGACTCAACCAATGTGGTCGCCGTATCAAGATCATTCAAGTGCACTCTTCCTGGATCTTCGACATGTGCAAAAAACTTTCCCGCAGAGTTTACTGCAGCCGACAACGGCTTCGACGACAGCTGGAAGAGGTTGCTTTCGTTCGGCGAACCCAAGTCGATTAGCTGCTGGCCATTTTTGCTTTCGTACTTGTCTTTGCTCTGCAGATCTCCGCTGGTGCTTTGTTGAGTGCTGGTCGATGGTCGGAGATTGACCGGCAATTTTGTGTGCCACCTGTCCAAGTCGGCGCTGAGCAGCTGAGCGGTGGAATTAGTGCGCCTGTCGGGATGGCTATTTGGGAGGTAGGCGCACGAGCCAATCGCCAGGTAATAGACGCTGGCGTTGCTGACGATGAAGGAGAGCAGAGCGAGCAGGACGGTGACGACCAGGATGGGCGCCGGGCACCAGACGCCGCGCTTCGCCGTGCATATGCGGTCAAAGTTGAGAAAGGAGCCGGTTGACTCGGACTTGGTGGATGAAGGCGAGATGCTGGCGATTTCGGACCGGTCCAAGTGGAGTTCGCCGAGGTAGGGAGGAAGGGAGGGGGCACAAACGCGCTGGTGGACGTACATCGTGTTGACGAAGTGGTGGGGCGACGCAAGTGAGGGCGACAGGCGCTTTTGACATCCGATCAGACGTGGTTCGGTGACTGAGAACGCGCATGATCGAGGTCGAGCGCTGCGCGCCCGGCGAAACGTGAAGTGTTCGAGTGGTCCTTCGCCATCGCCCGCCCTGGTGCCTCATGCCGCATCTGCGAGTTCGCAAACAGCTCCCCTCGAGCGACTCTCGCTTCGACTAATATTTTTCAGCCCCTGAAAAAGAACAGTTCGTGCGATCACGCTTGGGTTATTTTGCAGTGTGTCATGGGTTTGAGAAGTCAACATCACGCTCGATAAAAATTGATCATTCTTA
>NIUQ01001141.1:0-34579 GCA_002796945.1 Plectus sambesii | reverse complement strand
ATTTCGTTTTTAACTGAGGCTGCACCGACCAGGCCGCAGACTACGTACAGTGTGACGCAGCCGATGTTGGAGCCCGAGCGATAAGCCATTTCTGCGCGTTCTTCTGATTTGCAACAATTTAATTGTATTCTGTCAGTGGCTGATGAATATACATTCGTAAGTATAAGAGGATTCTCTGTAATGTCAACGTGATCGAATCGTAACAAATTTTCAAATAATGCAAAACACATGAGCAAGGAGAAATGTAGCACACAGAAATGTTAGCACGCAGAGAGATGAGCACATTTGTAGTTTTAAAGCACGGAGAGGTTTCGCCGCTCACTGAGAACCGGCTTGATTTGGCGTGCGCACGAGAAAGCTGCTAGGGTTGTGCGGAGGCGTCATGAGCAAAGACAAATCAACATCGGCCATCGACATGGCTCTAGATAACAAATCATCATCGCTCGTAACTTTGGCTGCAGGCCTGTCGCTGTCAGACATGGTCATCGGTGGATTCTGCTTCTTCTTTCTCTGCGGGATGCTTGGTGCGATCGGCTTTAGCTGAAATGTTATAATCGGTGGTATAGTGTATTGTGGTATTGTAAAAAGTAAGGCGATTTTCTATGGTATTAACTATACTTATATTTCCAACCGTCATTATAATAAACATTGCTTAAGCAGAGGATTTTCAAGTTGTTCTTCGCAAAGCTGCTGCTCCATCACGACCAGACACCCTACCGTGCAGTGGTAATTGAGATATTGGATATTGGAGATTCGCAATTGAAGATTGTCAACTGGCTGGAGTTAGCATACGCTTAAGCTTAGGGCACCCCGGTTGCAGCGGTACATGAGAGGTGGGCGGTCTTCTTCCATCGGGTAATCACAGTAGCTGCCAGGAATAAATAGCGCGACAAGAGCTAATCAGATGGTAGACTTACGCGAGACAGACTCCGCTTCAGAGAGTCGGGCATTTGACCGTCGGAAGTGGACGGGGCATCTTTGTCGGCGTCCGCCAACTGCGGGTGGTACTTGCGTTCGTGTGCGAGCAGGTGTGACTTGTGCAAATACTCTTTCGGACAATGCTACAACCGTCTCGTTGAAGCAGCGTCATTAAGTCAACAAATGCAAATACTAACCCCGCATCGATAAGGCTTCACCTCCGTCATATTTCCGTCGAAGAGCAACGTCGACTGCGCGTCTTCAAACGCCCGGCCGTGATGCTTCTCCACATGACTCTTCAACTTGCGTCTCGCGCTGAAATGCGAAAGTGTACAGGAGGAAGTGCATAAGAGGCAAAAACAACGGATCAGCCTCACGAGTATGTCTTTGGACAGAGCGAACATCCGAAGGTCATCTTCGGTCGAGCGATACTCTTGAGCAGACACGGAGCTACTTCGCGGGCATCGTCCGATCTGTGCTTGCTGGCGACGTGGTTGACGAGCATGCCGCGCTTCTTGAAGCCCACCAAGCACAGCTCGCAGCGGAACTCCGACACGAGGTACTGCTCGTGGTCGAGCTGCGCACGCGACGCGGGCTTGTACACGCGGCTGTGCGCGTCGTTGGCGTGAGTCTTCATGTGATGCGTCAGTTTGTCTTTCCGCTTGTACCTCGCGCCGCACATGTCGCACAGCCAGGGTCGGTCGTCCGAGTGCGTAGTCATGTGGTTGCGTAGCTTGTCGCTGCGCAAGAACTGCCTGCCGCAGATGGTGCAGTCGTACTGGCTCTTCGTGTGATAGTAACGGCCGTGGCGCCGCGCGCCTTCCCAGCTGTCGAACGTTCGATCGCACAGCGAGCAATTGAAACGACCTGCAATCTTCTACAATTAGCGCGGTCCCGAGCGGCGGACAGCAATTTCACCGTCTAGTTTGTGCGTATTAGCGACGTGTTCGGGGACGAGCTTCGGCGAATGGAAGACGGTATCGCACAAGGGGCATTTGAACTCTCGTGGAGCGGCTGTTTGGTGGGTGCTCATGTGGGCGGTGCGTGCACTGCTAGTTAGGAACGTCCGGCCGCACAGTTCGCAACGGCAAGCGAGCGATGGATCGGGCATGGAACGCCGGCTGGTGGCCGAAGGCAGCGTGTGAATGTTGCTCACATGCGCCACCAGGTCGGCGTCAGTAGGAAACCGATCGTAGCAGCCGATGGCGGGACAGGCATAATCTCCATGCCCCGTCGAATCGGACCACTGATCAGTTGTATGACTGCGCAGGTGGATATGCAGCAGCGTCTCCTTGGAGAATGAGCTGTTGCAAATGTCGCAAAAGAATATCCTATCCATAAAGTGGGTCGACATCGAATGACTGAAATATTTTCCTTTGAAATGTGGGGTAAAATCGGCAGTCAGTGGGTTCTCTCACGCTTTGAGAGTTTGCACAAGGAAGAAGCGCCGGCCGCAGAACTGACACATGTGCGCCGCTTCTCCGAACAGTTCGTGCTTCAATGCGTGATTCTTACTCTCCTTTGCCGTGTACAACTTCACTCGACATCGCTTGCAGTAGTAACGCCGCTCGAAGGTATATCGACGTTGTCCGCGTAACTTCAACTGCTGAAAGCGACACTTTGAATACGATGTATTGTATTCATAGTTTATGCGTTGGTCTCGATGCTTTAGGGGTTCAATAGGATGTGATTATTCAGCGACCCACGTCATAACAATCCTCGAATGCACGATAGCGGTCGGAACACAATCGCTCGGCAGGCGAACATAAAATCAAGGGACCAATCAAATGAATCTTAGTTGGTCATCGTGACTGAACGGTTTGATATAATACTTAGCAAATATGTTGATGTGTTCGGGTGTGCGACCGATATGAGATGGAGATTACTCGGTATCGATATGGTAACAAACGAGGAGGATTAGAGTACAGCCGGTGAGGAAATGGACTGAGAGCAGAAGCGAAACCAAGAAAGTGGTGATGTCAGAGCCTATAACTCCAAATGACCTTATCACACATGCACGCGCTTCCGGAAGACAATAGCATAAATGCAGACAAAACCAAAGTGCATCCCGCAATAACATGGAATACACATACCTTGAGATAACGTCGGAGAATCTGTTTTCCCACTGGAACGCGAGCCATATTGAGTCGGAAGCGTTTCGCTTGGAGAGACTGCGAATATCCATGGCAGTTCTTGTTGAGCGAGCGGTCGCGAAGGCTGAACGTTGGGTCATTCTTATCGTCTTCATCTAACAATAAGCGACGATAAGCATCAAAATGAACGGAAAACGATGCAGAATACTCAACAGCAATCGTCTGTCGGCGCGCCGTCGTGCTCCAACTGAAGATGCTGCTCAAATGCAGGATGGCTGTCAAAGTGAACGTCGCAGTCGAAACAGACGAGCGAATTAGACTGCTCTGAATATTTATTTGTTGAAAGCATGATGAGGACCCATCTCACTCACCATTTAACACTCCCGCCGTACGCAGCATTTCCTCGTACTCGTTCGAGTACCACACGCGAAGTTCTTCGTCCGTTTCGATTACGCGAGTTGCGCTGAAAATACAAAACAGTCATCGCCGCTTTATTCGCAAATAGGAATAGAGCGCGAACTCGAAGAAGAGCCCTTCCCCCTCGCCATAAACGACTTCCAAGTTCTGCTTTCGCTTTTCTCGCGTCGGTCGGACAAATTTCATCCAATCGGCAGTCGAATCGTCCTCCAAGTTCAAATACTGCATTCGACCGTCAATGGGGACCTGTGTGTGAACGTATAGTCACTGTTTCCGATTCAATAATGACAGTTGAAAATTGCATACGACGAGAATAAAGGGTGATTGGTAGAGCGACGGATCGCCGCCGATCGGGGCATCCAATGGGCCGAAGCGGGACTGAGCGGGCAGACATCGACGGGCGAAGGCGCACCAACGTCGTCCGCATCGGCGAAGCTCCACTACGGTCGGCGCCGTACTCAGCGCTTTCGGACGCGTTTGTCTGCTTACGATCAGCGTTCGATGCTCCCCAGAATTGACGGCGGCCGGGTGACCGCTGGCAAACGTCATCGCTACGCCTTCTGTCTGCAAACAGAAATCATCAAAAATAATCATTGGGCCGGTGATACAATCGTTTTAAGTTATGTAATTCTTAGCAATGTTTAGCACTATGCTTCAGGATTTCTTTAATATATACATAATTAAGGACACGATTATTTTACAGATGCATTGTTTCAAATGATAAATCCTACTCGTGACAATTCCGTCGCAGCGGCGGCTGGAGAAGAATCAATTACGATCGTCGTTGACAGTTCCGAGCGATCGGCAACGACGTCGGCCAGCGAGTACGCCACGTTGATCGGAGAGTGACCGTCATTCCAGACGGAGCTCTTAAAACGCAACGTCATGGCATCCACTCAAGGTCCGCAAGAAAGCGCAGTAATTCTAACCAATGGGACTACAATAGCGCCGTTCGATGGGCAGTTCAGACATTGATCCAATATTTCTTGAGTCAGAGGCACAGATATCGTGTCCGTCGCCATCGTCGGAGTCGACATCGTCGATCACTTCCGACTTGCTTGGCAAACTGCCAAGCGCAAGTTTAGGCTAACTGAGATTATTGTGCGCCAGTCTGTAACAGTATAGCATCTCACATGTTTTCCAACACAAAAGATTTTTTTTTTTCTATGCATCGACACGAGACGAATCTTCGTGCTTTTTCCAAAACTTTCGACAAACAGCTCAAACTTTCTCGCGGTTGGAAAATGTTAGGTGATCGAAAAACAGAACGTCATGCCGCACGATTGTAATGGATACTGTAACTCTATTCTTCTGGAATTCATGAAGGCGCAGAAGCGCTGGACAACTCAGCCTTAGTACCGTAGTCCAATGCAGACCAACATTTTGATACCTTTATTCTTCATAATTTGCTAAAGGAGTAAACAGAAAATTGAAAGCTATATCAACGACTAACATAATTCTAACAACTCGCGATGCATATTCAACTAAGCTAAAGACGACACTGAATCAGAGTTTTTTCAGAGTAGCCAGGAGGTTGCTCTGAAGTTTCGGAATTTGCGCCACATGGTCATCGGCGCACTTGAGGATGCAGGAGTCGAGTTGAGCGTGGTACTTGGGAAGCTCGCTTTCGGGGGTGTTGGGCCCGACCTGAGTTTTGACCTTATCCTGACAAGTCTGAGCGCAACGCATCAGGCGCATCTGGAAGTCGTTCATCTCGCCTTCCAGAACCTGCTGCGCCTTCATCAGCTTCGACTGGCACTGCTCCATACAGCGCTGCACCGATTCCATGCCTGACGACTGGTCGTCGCAGCAGGTGGCCGCACAGCGGTGCATCTTCGCCTGAAAATTACATATCAAGTATATTTAACTGAGGTCGAAAGTGCGATCTGCTCTGCCGAATTTTCCAAGCAGTTTACTTTATTCAATCTTAGCTTTCTCGTTACCCACTGGCCAATTTCGACTATAAAACTGAGACGAATCACTGAAAATTGGATAGCTAAATATAGGGAACATTTTTCACTCAGTAACGGCAAAATAGTCTATCCTGAGACTTTCCTTGACGTAATGCGTGTTAAAGATAGGCTAAATTTGACGTTCTACGGTATATGGTCTCGACGCTCGTTACTGATCGAAAAATTTCCCCTATAGTTTGGGATGGCATTATTATGATATTCATATTGGAGAAATTAAAAATCGCGTTTTGGGATGTGGGACAGCGACTAGACCACCAAAACACTCGCCTGCGCTCCACGGAGGTGATTTCTGTCGAGATCGTTCATCATCTCGCTGACAGCATGCTGAACTCTCCTCTGCGCGTCTTCCGCCATTTTCCCTTTCTGAAACTCATCCAAACTCGCAGTTCTTCATCGCTTCATCGCTATAGAGTAGATGGAACCAGTAAAGTCAACTGATCTGCGTCGACACGAACCACAATCAAGCGCAATGATTTATTGTACAAATAAATAGCAATCACAGGAAATGTGCTACGCGGGTTTACCTGACCGAAAATGCAAGGCATCGTTTTTTACAAGTGAAACGCTGCAGCGATACGTCTAAGTCTACCGCCTATTCTAACGGAGGTAGGCGCAGAAAGGCGGTCGAGCACACTTCATAAACTTCAGTTTTGTAACATGAAAACAATTCATAAAACATTCTTGATAACCCGAATGACAGCTACGCCCATAGTTTCAACAATATGCTTAACGCTCAAAGCAATAACAAGCCAATGTACACCACAAAAGTCCAAGCGAGATGAGCCTAAGATCAGCATGAAATGTCAATAAATGGAGTTCACTCTCGGCCATTATGCAACGATATATTGTTTATAATTTTTATTTTTGGTCTTGAGCTGCGTTTTCAGAGCTTTAACGAAGTCATATGGATGAATCATAACAGTGATTTCGTCTCCAATAGCTGCCAGACGTTCGTTGAGATCGTTGTTCTTCGCAAACAGATTCAGCGGTCGGCCGTTCACTTCGGTGAGAACAGCCGGACAGGTCTTGCTCGAATCAAAAAAGCACTTCATGCTGGCCTCAAGGCCCGCTTCGGCGGCGGCGCTGCCCGCTTCAACGCTATTCACCTTGAAACAGATGAACGATTGGATGATTGAAGCGGTAAAGAGCAACGGGGATCATACCTTGTTCTTCCCTTTTGCAAAAACGATGCCCAGATGTTCGTTTGGTCTTTTCGTGATGAAATGCACTCGTCCGTTCGGCAGTCGATGCATGTCAAAAGTTATCTGGAAACGCACTAATAACGAATTGCTATATCATTTCACTATCCGTTAAAGTTATGCACTATTCATTTTCGATACAGTGAAAATTGTTTATAGCGGTAAATTGCTTATATCGGTCAAAATCTGCCGGTATAAATGATTCCCATTGTATTGCTGATATCGTTAATCGATGAAGATATATTATGGTAAAATCAAAGTTCTGATATGACACCCTTATATCAGAGAGCATTATATGAAACTAAGCGTTATCATATCCAAAAATGATATGGTTAATTGTTGCTGATAATGGGCTTTTGTCGCACGATATCTAAAGAACGACACTTACGGGCAGTCCGGGCGTGTTGGTGGCGTAGTAGACGGCAGGGATCTGACTGGCCGATGTGACAGTCGTATTGTTCACGGCTATCACGTGATCTCCGATGTGAAACGCCGCCGACAATCGCTTATCGTACGGCTGCGTCCATCCAGCCACCCTAAAAACCCACACATTCCAATCTATTCGCTCAACAGCATTGACCAACTGACCACAACCGCTGTCCGATCTCGACCAATGCGAGCCCATCGACGCAATCACTCAGTGAAATTTGCACTTTCACAGTTCGCGACATTTCCTGCCGAACGACATCGACTTCGTGCTGTCGCGTCGTCGACAGCTGACGACGCCTCAACGTCTCACGCGTTTCAGAGTACATTCCTTGGTTGGAAGACTGGTCGAGTGAGACGGGCGATCGTTCCAAAATGCCCCGAGGCGGCAGTGGTGGCGGCGAATCGACCGATGTCGGCACCGGTGGCACTGTTGATAAGCGCACCGGCGAAGTGGGGAGAGAGTGAGCGATTGTGGCCGGTGGACTGACCAGACTCTGGTACCGCTCCGCGTAGTCGTCTTCCGTCACACTAAAATTAATACCATCAGTCAAGCATGAAAGAGGTTGTATCCCGGTAGGACAGTATGAGATAGAGTGAGGGACCGGAGAGAAATACGACATGTATTCCGTGTCATCGAGCTAACCAGTCGTGTTCCCCTCCGGCCTCCTCACTTGAGCACATCCTGCCCTACTAGGGCCTATTTCATAAAACTGCTGCAACTGCAGAATTGCGGAATTGCAAGCGCGATGATTGGTCAGGAAACCAGAAATAACTAGAAAAAACCGGAAAATAGCCAATCACCGCGCTTGCAATTCCGCAATTGCAACAGTTTTATGAAATAGGCCCCTAAGATACAACATGCTGACCCGCGCAACGAACCTCCTTCCCCGGGCACTCGTAGGCCAAGGAGAGTGAGCGTTTTCGTACAGGCTGCTGTAGTCGTCGGCGGTCGACGGCGACGGTCGATCGCTCACATTCCCTTCGAAGACGGCGTCCAAGTCGGCGTTAGAGGTGGGCCGACTATTATGCGAAAGAGAGCAGCTATCGGAGGTGGTAGTAGTGGTGGTGACGCTCGAGGTTCTGTTTGTACCCGACATTTCGGCAATGGAGGGGAGGACGTCGTAGATGGGAGAGAGGCTGGTCCTGGGCACATCGTAATGACTGAAGACTTGGTCAGACTGCCCCGTCGAACGGCGGCCGAGGGAAGATAGTGAAGAAGCGCGAATACTATCGCTCTGCCTCGGCGGCAGCGGAGGACGATCCTCTCGCCGACGAATCGACAATGCCTCGATGTTCGACGTTCGCGAGGAACTCCGCCTGGCTGCCTGACTCATCCTTCCCTGTGATGTTCCTTCGCCTGCATCAAACAACAGCATTCATTTACTATAAGGAGAGAAATATTGGGTGGAATTTAACTTGGATGAATGATTGGTCTCACTCCGTGTTACTGTTGGGGTAGAAATATTGGGTAATCGGCCGGATTACCCAAGTCACCCAAATTTAATCCCACCCAATAACTTCTCGTCTTACAGTAGCAATTATTTCATCAATTCAGCGCCTTCCAGTAAACGACTAACCGTTTGGAAGCACGTTCGGCGCTCTGGCACTTTCGGCAGAGCTGCCTTCATCGTCTCCGGGAAGCAAGTGAAGGCCGCGACTGATATGTTCGTAGTTATTGAAGTCGAGGTCTTCGGGTTGGGGAACGCCAGGAGGAGGAGGGGCTAAATAGTGTGGAGCGTCGTCGAGTAAGGGAATTCCGCGATCCAGATCGAGATGACCAAAGTTCGGCAAGATTGGCATGGGGAAGGACAAACGCGGCGGCGGTGACAAATTATTGTCCTCCTCATCGTCCAGGAGATTCGACGAAGGTCGACCGGATGACGCAGTCGGCAACGGCGTATACAAGTTGCTGTTCGGCTCCAAACATTCCAGTCGACTTAGAGTATAAGTCAAAATTTGAACCCATTCGTCGCGGTCATTCCTATAATAATAAATAATTTGTTAAAATGAAAACTCTGGTTAACAATCAAGTTGGGCTTAGTATATGCTTTTAATGGTGTAGAATCTAAGTTTGCATTCGTTTTTGCTAAGGCAGCTCTATATAGTCGAAAAATGCAAATAAAATGAGAGGTTGTAGGATGTTCAGGTCGTTTCAAGTTACGATATTGCAATACATTCTTGAATTTTGCGCACAAAACGATCAAGAAAGCATTAAAATCCATTTCATATTTATAAATTTAACAAAGAGATCTTTACTTTATTCGCATATTTTGACTAATTAAAGACCACTGTAGCAAATAGGAAATTAGGATTTCTACGCTAACGAATGCACATACAGCAGAACTTGTATATGAGAGGACTTCTTATATTCCCTAGTGTTCTGTTATATTTTACTATATTTATTACAATATTTTATTTTACTAGATTGGTGTTACAATACATATTACACAACCTGCTTTTTGAGCAGAAATCCATTTTAAATATAGCATAAATGACACAGAATGCTCACGAGTTCATGGCGTTCAGTTCGATTTGGGGTCGATCGGGATCTTTGAAAGTGATGAGGAAACTGCGGTTTTCGCCTTCCATTATGTTGGTGACGGAGAGACAATCGAGCAGGTCGAGCACCTTGAGCGGACGATGGGCAGTCACTCCCTGGTCGTTCGGATACCACTCGAGGAGAGGCACTTGGTCGTTGTGCACGCACAGTATCACCCATTGCAATGCTAGTCCCAGCTTTTCGCTCTGGAAAAATGCAATTTATGTAAATTTTTGCATTGCAAGGCAGCACTTAAAACGAAACTCCCCTCAGCTAGAACTTTGGGAATTTACAGAAGATTGATACTAGCCACTTAAGACTAGGATATTAAGCTCTTAGTTAAATACAATGTGAAGTGACATGATTCACTGCAGGCTTGTCATCTGTAATGAAGATGTATTTACTGCAGTTCCTCGTTAGAGTGAAAAAGTTTGATCGCTAAGCTCGTCAAAGAGCCAAAGACCAATGAAAGAGACCAGTCGTGGACTAGACACTACCACTGAGCGATCGACTGATACAACTGCTGCCCTCGCTGTCGTCATCGCGTCGCTGTCTGCAGCGACAGGTGGAGGCCGTCCAGGATTAGCGCAGCGCTTATCCGGTATTTTGAGGACATCATTCTTCGGCCTCTATCACGTCTTTCAATTTCAATTTTCATGCTCATTCAAACCAAATCATCGCGCGTCGTCTCTAATCCAATTAGTGAACATCTGACCGTACGCGGACCGTTATTGACAGTTCTCGTGTTTTCTACGTTGACATTTAAGCTAATCCTTAGAATTACAGCAGAAGGCAAACTTAAGGACGAAACGAAATGGAACGCAAGAATATCTCACCTTCTTCCTCGTCAGCAACAGTCCGATCTTCTTTTTGCTGCGAACGACTTGCTGTAGCCAACTAGACTTTGTGACTTCGCGAACGTCGCGATATGCAGCCGTCATTTTTGTATCGTTGTGAAGCGTTGAAAGCGCTTGGGCAACAACCAGTCGGTGCTACAGTTTTTTCTTATCGCTTCATAGCCGCCTTCGCTTCGTCATTCTTAGAATCGGGTTTCGGCTTATCTCCTCCACCGGGCCGGGTGACGAACACGCCCCTCCCCATATCATAGTACCAGCGAAAATATGGTTGCGAATCTGCCAATTACGTGATTCAGTGGGTTGTGTGCTGTTGAAAAGGATGAACCGTTTACAAATAGAAAAGGATTTTTGTGCGATCGTTGTCGAATTGACTCAGCTCGGCATGACAAAGCCGCTGACGAACGATTCCGACCGAGCGTCGAATTGATAACAACTGATTTCCAGTTAACGAATTCTGTGCGAATAAATAGGTAGGCAGTAGGTGCTTCTCGCGGACGGAAAATTCATCTTTACTTAGAATGGCTCTGTTTGACGCCGCTCAAGTGTCACTCAAAGGAAGTTCTCTCTTTTGATGTTATTATTGCGTGCAGAATTTATCGCATTAGCAGGATCAAGCGTCGAAAATCGACGTTCTTCGAAAAGAAGCGCGTTTCGATTCTCGATCTCTCTCACGCAGGCTTAGTTGAGGCGACGTTTTGCGCCATGTGCCCGCGGCGGTCTCGTCCTATTCCGCCGCCTTCTTTATCGAGAGTTTTGCAGGAGTAGACCATCGACCTTCTTTCCATTTGTTGATATTAGTTCGTGAATGCGCTGCTCACGCTGTCCCGTAGATACGAACTCGCACAAATTCGAGTTCTCCTCTGCCGTCTTTCTGTGTAAGATTTGGACTTTCCTTGGTAGAGTGCATCGTTGGCAAATGCCAAATTGTTGTGCTTTCAGAGGAATCTGCATATCGTTGCATCTGAGCGACTATGGAGCGCGTCAGGGAAGGGATGCAAAAACGCGTCCGGCGCTTTCAGCAACTCGCTTCTCAAAACGTCGGCTTGTAAGTTTTACGTTGTTTGCATTATTTTTATGCGTTATTATGCACTGTTTGCACTATTTCAAACGACTCTTCTCGCGCGTGCTTATTAAGTATAGTGAAGTATGGTGCCTTACACCTTGGTGAGAATCTATCTTGCTCGCTTTGGAGGAGAAAGTACATCTGCTTCTCAGTTATAAGCGCGACTTGTAGCACGGCTCAGCCATAATGCTGTATACTTTATACGCCCCGTTATTATCTCCGATTGATAATTTACTCACGCACGTGAAACAATGCACAGCAGTGTAGGCATCAAACAACTGCACTAGCACTCGGCAAGTCGGTAAATTATGTGCGATTGCATTGCAGCCCAAAGCAGATTATACACTAAAATACGATGAAAATGAGACGCGAAAAGTGTTCAGTATTCTGGCATAGTCATATCGTAGTTTGCGTATTCAGGGAAATCCGTTTATACAGATACTTGCTGGGCTACCAAACTATCTACCGATATAAGCAGACTTCATCCTATGAGAAGATACGCTCTGGGATTGGCCAAATTTATTCGCTATATGCGAAATAAGGCTATAAGCTAAACGAGTATAAACGAATTCAACTGTACTAAGCTTTGAAACGAGTGCTTTCTAAGCTTATATTCACTTTCTTCAAAGGTGCGTAGGGCATTTATGCGCGCAGGCGCTGAACTAGGTTCAGCGAATGTATGCGTGAGTGTGAATGCGTTTGCGTAATGTGCGCAATTTGTGAGTCATGGGCCAGTTTGATCGCGGCGAATGCAGTCGACGCTTGGCGATTGATTCGGGGTTGATGGGCGGGTGTCGCATGCGCCCACGGCGTGGGGGTCCTGTTTTTTGCGACCCAACACAACTCATTACGACTCTAAGAACACGGTGTATTCACCCTTCGATGCAAGCATCAGTATAGCGAGTGGGGCGACGCGACGACACATAGAATGGAATGAACGGCGGAACGACTGGCATGAATCATTATGGGCTATTGTGGCGTCCGTTATGACGACTTGATGCGAACCAAATGCGCCACTCCGTCAACGCTCAGTTTGGCACGTGGCGCGTAGGAACGCAGAAATTCTTATCAGCTGTGCATGCGCGCTGAGTGAGCACACTTTCCTTCGCAATTGCGTGGCACTTGCATGTCCCCGCCTAACGGTCGCCTGCGAACGTCTTTCGTTAGCCTGTTTGCTGTTCGTTTGTCAACCGACGGCAGACATGGCGACCCGCATGAAAAAGGTCTTCCAATCGGTCAAAGACAGAAACCGTCACAAAACGCTCTCCAATGTATTCAATTTCGGCGGCCCGCAGAAACCAGATTTGTGCGTTTTCGGCGCTCTTTCCAATGGGTTTAATAGGCGTTGGGAATTGTTCGCTGCAATCGCCTTTTAATAATACAAGCATTCGATCTATTCATGCATGTATTTGACGTAAAATTGCTTCTAGAACGGAGAAGAAAGATGAGCTGCAAGCGGTCAGTCACGTGGACCAGCGTACTCAGCGAATGATTGCCGCTGTGAAGAATACGCGACATAATCTTGGCAACTGTCTGCGCACAGGAAGCAAAGATGAGCTTATGGACAAGCGAAAAGTTCGTCTTTTCCTGCCATAGTTATGACAATTGTGATTGATGATATTTAGCGCCGGCTGGAAGATTATCATTTGGCACATGGCTTACAGAGCGACGCCAAGGAGTTGGAGGCGGTCAGCGAGAGCAGCCTATTGGCGTAAGTTTTTGGTACTACTATTTTTCCTCTGATATTATTATTACTGTTATTATTACTGGATCGTATTGGATTACAATTCTACTAAAAATGCGTTGAGATTTTTATTACAGTTTATTTTAGGCTTAGACGGAATTATAGGGCGCAGTCCTTTATGACTCATTCAACGAACATTTTTCTCAGTATTGCATTAACATAACCATGACAGATGCAGAACGATTGGATCAATGATCTCTATATCAATCTCGTGATTTAGGGATATAATGCGATCGTACGCGGACGCTTTGTCAGTGTTGGTGGATGAACGGGTGCAGACTGATATGGAGATTGAGAAGAAAGTACTGGAGAGTTTGGGCAAATATCAAGAGGACGAACGGGGAATCAGCAAAATCAAGGAGAAGCTCACCAAAGCTGTCCTTGACATGGAGTCCAATCGCCGTCGTCTTCAAACGGCACCGCCTGAAAAATTCACAGAAATTCAGGAAGAATTTGACGCGACGCAATATAAAGTTGACAGTTATAAGGTAGTCAATCGACCCGCGTCGATCTTATATTCATTTGCCTCGTTTAGGACAACGCTATTGCTGATTTATTCACGCTGGCTGCAAAGGAAGTGGAAATTGCGAGTACTTTTAGCCTAGTGAGATTGTTTTCGACAGTTCTGTGTGACAACAATATCATAATATGCTGTGTGCTTTAGTTGGTAGAAATCCAGGCAGAGTATCACCGAACAGCCATCAGGACGCTGGAAAACGTGCTTCCAGAAATCACAAGGAAAATAGGTACGAAAAAGGACTTAATTCAACGTGTATATAACGAACGCTTTCAGCGACGTACGGCAAACGGCCAGTGTTCGGTTGTCCACTTGAAGACCATTTGCGATATTCGCATCGAAAAATCGCTCTCGTACTAGAAGTGTGCTGTTCTGCATTGTGCGTGCAGGGACTGACTGAAGAAGTAACTATTCCATATTCTTTCTTCTTCTTCACGATGGTGAGAACATCACTTTTAAGGGATTGTTCCGCATCAGTGGCAACGCGACCAAAGTACGTCGGTTGAAAGCCGGCTTCGACGCGCATGAATTCGACCTTTTGGACTACGTCAATGACCCGCACTCTCTCGCCGGCGTACTCAAGTGTTACCTGCGCGAGTTACCCGAACCCCTCATGGGACACAATATGCACAATGAATGGGTTCGTGCCGGAAGGTATGTTATCTTTCGTTTATTATTCGCACTCGATTTGCACAGTTGGCAAAGGCGTTTGGCGTGTCTGCCGGGGTTTCCCGGAAAAACAATTTCTCCCTCCTCCCAATGACTACTTTTTCCCTCAGTCATATGTTCCTTTCTCTGAGAGTGACTTTGGGATAGCAGGAAAATGAACGGTCTTTGCTTAGTTACACTTCATTAAGATGCGTAACATTTTATTGCGGGGAACTCTTATTATAGTGAAAGGATAAGTTGTTTGCAGGGCAGTTTTTCGGAAGTAAATGTTTTTTGTGCTTTCTATCCCCTAGAGCGATTTGTAATATTGTCTCTTAGTATCTATTGAGAGTAGAAAACGTCTTGACCGTACAGCGTTTGTTGCTGCATTGTCAGATGATGAAAGAACCGATAAAACGAGCTACTTCGGCTGGGCAACAATGAAACGACTCTGGGGCGAATGAGTAACAGCGCAAAGTCGGCGCTCTTGACGGACGAAGGACCGCTTCGAACGTACAGCAGAGGCGTAGTGATAGCCAAACTGATAGGGCTCTCCCCGCCATCAAAGTGATGACAAACTTTGCAGTAGCGCTGACGCATTGATTACTTTGCAAAGATCGCTCTTGTTAATCGCTGCCCAGCACTGGCAAAACAATTCTTATCGTGGTCGTGCTTTGCTTATTTTCCTACTTTTTCAACTGACCTTTCATATTTTTGATAACTTCTCACGAACAGAAAACAATTACATACAGCACTCTTCTTTATCCCAAAAAATATACGATTCTCGTTGAAACGAACAAAACCGTTCCGAAAGTGATAATCGTGCCGGGATGCGCGAATAGTATTCGCTGAGTTGCCACCATTTGCACAATTGCTTCGCATTCAATTGAACAGATTCATTAGAGAATGAAACAGCATCCGCCGCGCATTTTTTAGCAACGAAAATCAAATCAAATTAAATTTCAGGTTGGATGGGGAAGAGCGCAAGGCGGCGATGCGCGACATTTTAAGCGTGATTCCGGCCGCCAATCGCGACAATCTCGCCTATTTAATAAAATTCCTCCAGCGCCTCCTCGTCAATGAGGAACACACACGAATGTCGGCCAGCAACATTTCCATCGTTATGGGCCCGAATCTGATCGGCAACGCAGGCGAAGGAGATAATATGCTCGGATCGAGACTCGTTGAAACACTTCTAGTCAACGCTGATTACTTTTTCCCTCAAGGTTTGTTGTCGATCTTCTTGTGAGAGGTGGAACGTCATTTATGATATCATTTCAGATATCGACTTTAAAAGTGACTACACACGCATTTTCGCCGGCAAGTTTGCCGATGAAACTGGCGGTTTTGAAGCGAGCGATCGCATGCCTCCAAAGTCTACGCAACAGCCCACGCGCCACGAAGAGCGCCCACAAAACTTTAATGCTTCATTTGACACAAGGTAAATCGATTGACGACTGATTTCTCTATTTAGAGGATACAGTCTGTAAAGGGGCGCAGAATGCCTTCGTTACAGCCAAAGTCACAACTGTCTAATCGCTTTATTTCAGCGGCTCTAATGCTTATACGGCAGCGGCGAGGAACGTGTCGCCTAATACGCATAGAAATCACAGCGCCTCTGGAATGGGACCTCCGCAGCAAGTTGCGAAACGGCCGAAACAGCCGGCGCCCCCGCCCCCGCCGTCTGGCGCCAAAAGCTACAACGACCAGCGGCCCATCTCGAGCGGCGAATACGATAATGTCTCGCCCCCCGGTCATCCGCCGCCCGCCGCCATGTCGCAGAGTTTGATTGACTTGGACTCGGAAATTGGCGTCAGCAAAAGCCCCTCCGTCCATTCCAACGATTCGATGAATGAATACGCCCTCGATGCGCCCAACGCCCTGCGCAGCGATTGCATCGTTGACTACGAGCCGCCGAAGCCTGCGAGGCGCACGTCCCCCTCCCTCGACTCGATTGGCTCGCTGCCAGAAGACCCGCCACAGAATTCGGAGAAGGAAAAGCTGGCGAGTATTGGAAGGGCGGCAGCGGCGACCGCGGCGGCGGCAAGCGTGCCGATCCGACCGCCCCCACCGACCCAAACGGCGCTGGATCGAAATGCGACATCGCGCGATTCGGGCAGAGGTCGGCCGGTGTCGTACATGAACGCAGTGACGAGCGTCGAAGTGAACGCAGACGCCAACGGCAACCAGCAGCCGCACGGCCAGGCGCCGATCCGGCCGCCGATTGCGCCAAGGCGAACGCATATGAAAACTGCGTCAGTCGACGAGAACAGAACCGTACTTACTATCAACGACGGTCCTGTCAGTCCCGATAGCTCTAAGCCTAGACCGCCCATTCCCGCTAAACCACCTCGTAATATTGACGAGCCTTCCATCACCAAGTTATAGTGTTAGAGCGGTCCTTTACTCTTGTTAAAGTATATATCCCGACTTGGATTTCTATTCGAAGACTGTTTTGTCAAAGCGTTTGACGTTCGTCAACTCAGCATCACTTTTAACATTTCAACGCTTTCGTTTTTTTGTGATCGGGTTTTATCGCAATGTTGTTGCTACATAATGCGCGCGCTATACAAATTGCTGAATAAATAAAGATGTTGTTATTTACTTGAACATACAAGTTGATAAGAGAGACATTTAATCATCAAAACATGTAGTCAACATCGCGGCACTTTGCAGCTCTGGAGGATTACAATGTAAACGCGCATTCACGTTACATGAATCGGAAACTGCGCGAAACGAAGCAAAATATTCGTACAGTGAAACCATGCATTGTACGGATCACCTCTACCGACGGCTCACAGTCTTAATGACCGACCATGTTTATCGGTCATGATGCATGAATAATCACTGAACTAATGTGACATATCAACTAATTAGCAATCGCAAAGGAAAATTTCCGCTACAAAGCCAACTTCACAATACTTTGACCAGACTGAGTCCGACAGCTCTGGAACTAACTGGGACAAGCCTTGTTTCATAGCGGCAAACTACCTTGTCCAACGAGCCAGCATAAAAAGGTGATGTGTGCGCCAAATTTGAATTGAGTGCTAATTTGAAGAATTAATCTGTATGTTTTTCATTTTCTGCTTAAAAAATGGAAGGAATCCTTCTGTTTTTTTTAAAGTTTTTTTTGAATGATCGTAAGCTGTATTGTTTAGTTAGTAAGTGAACTGCCATAAAAATGTCAACAAAAATATTTTACTAAATACGGCAATCAATCATATGACTGGCCATTGAAACTTTTCAAAATCAACAAAATTTGACTGAAATACTTCAAAGTGAGCTTTAATCAATGTAACTTACTTCTGTACCTTAAACTGGCAGAAATGATCGAATCGGTGTCTTCCAAAGTGCACTATAAATGTTAAATATTTTCTGATTGATGCTCTCGCTAAACGGCTGCCAGTAGAGCCTTCAACGAAGGGTGTTTGATCGGCCATCACCGGCGCATAGCACAACATATAAGAGATCGGTCGATCTAATTTTTTTGCAACTGCATAAACTAAAATTTATGGCTGTTATCCAGATGTACCCGCGCTTGTTAATCGAGTAGGGCATTAGACATTATTAGTCCCAAAATGTTTGACTTGATAAGCCGTACATTGACTTGTTTGCCAGTTTGGGTGTCCTTCTTTTAAAGCTAGCACAATTTTGGATATTGTGCAATAGTTTTAAGCAAAAGAAAGTTCTCTTCAAGCTGCTGGCTCAGATCTGATCCAAATTCATGAATCTGTTAACAATAACGAGACATTCAATGATAGTCCTCAGAAGCTCAAGCATGATTTATCACTCAACCTAGGAGTTGCGCGGGAGACTACACTAAGCATGTTGAAGGANAACAATAACGAGACATTCAATGATAGTCCTCAGAAGCTCAAGCATGATTTATCACTCAACCTAGGAGTTGCGCAGGAGACTACACTAAGCATGTTGAAGGACCCCGGAGTACCGCCTTTTTAACTTTGACACAGTAAAAATGTGGATTCAGTTGTAACTGTGCGCCTGCAGCTTCCAATCAGACACTACCGACTAATTCTTGCTCATCCTGTACCATTTGAGTCTGAATGTCCGCCCAGAGCCAGAGGTGGGTAGTTGTCGACGGCTATATGATATGAGTAGGTAGCTTTAGAAGTTTAGGGAAAATTAATTTTGGCAAAGTATTTATGCTGCAGCGATTTTTGTTAGCAATTCTTCGATTAGTTTCCATGGTGCTGTTCATGTTCGAAGTAACTTGTTTTACATTGCGCAGTGAGGTGTCCCGTAAGTTTTTCAATCATGATTAAAGTGTCCATTGAAGCATGATGAGATATGCTTTGAAGATACAATTTGACTACATCTCACCGCTTCTATCGCTAGTTGTGTTGCAGCTCGCTGATTAGAACTCTTCGATTTCTTCTGGCACCTCTGCGTGTATCATGTGCCCCCCATGTTGCATAGCAAACTTATACTAGTTGACGAAACTTGTGCAGGTATATTTTACATGTAATATTCCTCATTTAATAACGAATAAGACGATAGTAATATACTGATCGACATAATTAGATATTGCAGTTTCACTTTATCCGCTACTGGTTGCGCTAGCAAATAATCAAGATTTAAACAAGAATGTATAAAGAGTATTTAGTTGCCTTGAAATCGGAAAAAGTATCAGAACATCGTCATAAAGAAAAGCTGACTTCTCTAATCAACAAAAAAACCGTACGCTACCATTTGGACAAATTAGTTAGAGAGTACAGTGTTCTTCCTGAGGAACGGACGCCATGGTCTACTGTGAAACATGTCTTGAAGACTCTATTTTGGGCAACAGTATATTTGGCGTTCAGCTATTTGACCATCACTTCAACGTTTGAAGTAATTCATCAGTATCGCGATAATCAAACGACAACACAAATGAAAGCCGTTATCAACAATAACGTCACATACGTAAGAAAATTTCGATCCATTTGCATAACAAATAGTTTAATAGGAAACGAGAAAGAATGAGCTAGCCTTTGGCCCTCTTTATTTGAAACAGCACGTCTGTTCTTTCATAAATAACAACGTCACTCTTCATCAAGGCCCTAAGAGACTTATTCATCGTCTAAGCATAAGTTTTATGGGCCTATAAATGTTAAGAGCGATCCATGTAAGGGCTGTAGGTAACCTGGAAAAGTCTTCAGTTTGGTACAAAACAGATATGAATTGTCACCGTCTCAAAAGAGTAGGTCGTTAGTTGGTGGTAAGCGCGCACTTTTATCGTTCACAGGCTAATTCGGTCTGCTTCCATTAGAGAATGAACTACATAATGAATACTGCACGCTATTAAACTCTTTCAGCTTCCGAATATGACAATTTGTCTGAAAATTAATATATCAGAGCTGTTCAACATACACTCTTCATCTAGTTTTAATTATACGTCAGCCTGGGCTCGATTCTTTGAAAATACTACACATGAAGGCATATTTAAGGTTAATTTAAATCAGACTTACGATGATGAAGTCTATTTGTCTTTGCTTAAATATCTCGCCATGCTGTATGAAGCGGAACGGGCGTGGGAGCCGGGTCTTACACAAATTTCCACCTTCCACTCGGAAGAAAGTGAAGACTGGATTGCAATGAAGAATTTTCTCGTGCCGAACATTGAGCGCTTTAACATCACTCTCGAACAACTGAAAAGCGTCTTAGATGGAAAATTTTGCTCTTTACCAGAGGGTAATCCTCCGTACAATCAACTTCTTCGCCTCGCCTATTTTCCAAGTGGAAAGACGGAATGTATCGCGGGAAGCAAAATTTCGTTTATCGGCGTGGAAACAATTTGCTTTCGCTTGATCGGATATCAAAACTATCTGCATCAATTGGGTACGACAGAACTCGTTTACTCGGATCCGTACAATGACGGCAAGGATCAGGCATGGTGTCAAGAAATGACAATTGACCTAGGCAGTGAAAGCAGAAGTACACCGCGACGAGCGACGACGCGAAATGAAACACATACATATTATTACAATCGTTTTTTTGATCCTGTATACATTAACATGGATATTGGCATAAAGGCACTTTATCGAAAGCTGCCATATGTGAAAGGCGACATCCAATGCTCATCCGATACAAGCCGAGAAGAGTGTGAAAACAAGTGCCTAAGAGGATGGATCATGGCGCATTGTCATTGTTGGCCGATCACATTCAATTTGACGGGTAAGAGCGAAATTGCCTAATCCCAGAATTTCTCAGTTGCTAAAAACCTGAAAAACCTTTCGAATTTCTTTCTTTTTAATTACTGACAAGCTTGATCTAATATTATGTTTAAAGAGTCTAGCTGAAGGTGAATTTCGGTGGAGACTTGCAACAGCGAAATTTTTCCAAACAAGACTTCCAGACTTTCTCTTTCAGTGAAAAAACGGTGTTAAAATCACTTATTATATAGATGAGATATAAGCAATGAAAATCGTTCCTCGATGGTGGAACACTATATTTACTAGCATTATGTGAATTTCTACTCATAGAGACCTTATACAGGTTTTCATAGCTATGTCGCACATTTTGATGCAATACGTTCATTTTAGCAGATACATCTAATTATCGCAATTGCACAGTGGATGATTACTCAATATGCCTGAAAAAGTACGAAGAGAATGCTACCTATTTGTGCAAAAATCAATGTGTGCCTCTATGCGAGCTATGGCACTATCAGTATTATTTTAAATCAAACGAAGAAATACATTTTTATTATTTTGAAATGAAGCTTAAAACTTTTGACTATGTCATAATTGAACAAGTGTTCATATGGCCCAGTTTCGAAGAGTTTATTGGAGCGTTGGGGGGCGCCCATGGAATCTGGCTGGGACTCGATTTTGTGATCATCATCGAATTCATAATAAAGCTAATAACGAGTATAATTAAGAAGGCTTTGCTGAGAAATGTTCATAATTCTCACGAAGTAGAAAAGCATGAGGTTAGCGCCAATATCGAACAGAGAGAAGAAAGCATTGAAAATGGGATATCATCGTCAAACGAAACGGGAACTAGTGTAGTTGGACACCAAAAAGAGTACAAAGAAAATGAAAGTGATATTGGTAGGACAAGCATTCGCCAGTTAAATGGATGGAATAAGCAAAGAACATCAAGGAAGAATAGAGAGAGTGACGTACTGAAAGAGAAACATGTGCAGCAGAGAAGAAGACGCTTAAAAAATAACAGAGAGAACAGCGCGATAGTAGAAGATAAAATGATGACGGTTGCTGCCTCTGGCGGGCGTCTACG
The DNA here is from genome assembly GCA_002796945.1 of Plectus sambesii. NCBI lineage: Eukaryota > Metazoa > Nematoda > Chromadorea > Plectida > Plectidae > Plectus > Plectus sambesii. The sequence continues at coordinate 12,943 of NIUQ01001141.1, read as the reverse complement.
GAACTATAAAGTGAATACAACCGACAATTTTGACACAGTTCAAGAGGAATCTACTGCACTTGCCTACTGTTCCATTGCTCAAAGTTGGTTTATTCAGAAATTTTTCCTCTTATTCTTTAATGGCGAAAATTCTACAAACAAACGAGCCATATTTCTCCTACTTCTTGAAAAATTGTGTTGGGCAGCAACTTACTTAGTTGGAAGCGTATTCACGACTTTATGGTGCGTTGAGTTAATCAAGTTGTACTTGGCAGATGAGGCGGCTTATTATCCTTCGCTGATCATAAATCGAACAGTTTCATTGCCGCCGCCATCGCTTTGTTTTAGCTACTCTATTGATAATCAATTTTTTGAAAGCTCTAACCAAATTTCTAATGCTTTAATGAATCTCTTCAGTCAATCAGACATCAACAGGGCATCGTTTATTCAAATATCTGAAGGAAAAGATTGGCCCGAACAGCTTGTTTCCATTGGACTTTTATACTTCAGAACTCTTGCCATTTCTGAAACTGATTTCGAATATGTAAATTTTACTGAGCGCTACGAGAAGCAACTTGATATATCATATGGTAAGTTACGGGCTATGTGAAGCAAATCTTTTGCACTATGCATCATACTTAAATTAATAGTGAGTACACTTACACCTTTCTTCAAGGGTGGTCCAAATGAAAACAATAATTTCGCAATACCGCAGTCTATTGCGCAGGCTATTGCGAAATCATTGTTTTCATTTGAACCGCCCTAGTATATTATTATATCAAACAAGCTTTACCTTAACCGCGCAAAAATGGTGAAGAATTTGTATGATCAAGACGTTTTGCACTAATTTCAATGTGAGGTGCGCCTTCTATCAAAGAGACTTTAATAAACTTCCAATAGCAAGTGGGGAGACAGCATAAGGAAGGGAAATGGCGCTCAATAAATTACAGTTATTTGATTCATGTATCGGACAGGCTTATAGGTGATTCAAATGAAGCAGGTATCATCCCAAGGCGCGACTGATAATTTGAACTAATTTGCAGCGATAGAAACGTACAGTATACGATCATTTTTGCTCAGCAAAACAAAGAACACTGACAGAGCTCGTGAATTTGTACACCTCATGGGCAAAACCCGTAAGTATTAGGGATTGAGATGGAAATGACCATTTGAACTTTTTCATTTTTTACTCGGCAAGAAATGTTGACGTTCAAAGTTATATTTAAAGTTTGATGAAAAAATTGCAACGGTAGATTTGGCAATGACAAAAACGAGCAAAAACAGTAAAAATTAATTTCAACATTATTTTTTGATCTTATAAAGCATTTTTTTCACCAAAATGATAAATAATGTTAAAATCACACTTGTTCTGAAATCTTGGGTCAAAATTAAAGAACTATCGGCAATAAAATGCATAAATTTCAATTTCGTCTTAGTACTCAGCCTTTGCAGTTATTCATCTCCAGAAGCTTCCACATTTTCCAAAAAAAGTTTCTTAGGCTTGTTATAATGCAACCAAGCTACGTGCCTTACTAACAGTTTTGGCTCCACGTAACCACTTCAGTTTTTGCTTCAATTTTGAATGGCTCACTTTTCACAAAAGTCCAGTGTAGGATATGATATGCTAACATCAGTTAAACATGCTAAGATATCATAGGAGATACTGACCAGCGTTATCATATCATCAATGTTTATTTCGCAAGGTACGTGATTGGGCAACATTTTTCAAAATATGACAAAACATGATAAAATTATCAGTAGCGTGATATCATTGAAGGCCTGAATATACTTTTGTGACGCACACCGCTGCGGCGTGCGACGGCTACCAGTTACCAAGAACCTATACTGTACGCTGACTGCCGCAACGGCGAGCGTTAATTTGAGGCATACTTTCCGCCGCACGCCGCATCGGCTTGCTGCAAAATTTTGCAGCACTGCAAAAGTTGAAAGTTTTTACTTTTGCGGCGTGCGGCAAGCGACTGAAATTGGTTAATTTTCATCGATTTTGTTGATTCTTTACCTATTTAGTGTACTTTTAATTCGAATGATATATTTGTTTTGCACTTTAAAGTAGTTTGGGCGTATTTTAGGGAGTTCTAAGTGGCACTGCCTTTGCGCCGCAATAGATTGCGGCAGCGCCGCACGCCGCAAACTATTGCGAAGAGCGGCAAGAAAAAGTGTGCTCCAGCCTTTACCCTCACTGCACATTATATTTTAGGCGGAGAAGTTCTATTAAGAAGCGATATTGACAAATCGATGAAGGATATCCTTCTGCCAAAGCTTTTGGAATGGAAAGTAACAACTAACGAACTGCTACAAATACGGGGATCAGAANTAAGAAGCGATATTGACAAATCGATGAAGGATATCCTTCTGCCAAAGCTTTTGGAATGGAAAGTAACAACTAACGAACTGCTACAAAAACTGGGAGCAGAATTAGCTCGCATGGCTGAATTGAAGATCAGCTTCACGAATAGTAATGGAACGACTGATATTGTCAATGAGACTTCTTTTTATACGGCAGCCATCACCGATGAATGGTTTTGTTATGGTTCGACTTACGGAGTCAATTTTACTGGTCCAGATGATGTGATGGAGTTATCGATAAACAGAACATCGTATCCGCAACTTCTTTCAGAAGGGTACTGGGGGGAAGGGGGGAGTTACATATTTTTCACAGATTTTTTACTAGAACCAAAAAGCGCACAGTTCGATCATAAGGATTCGTATGTACCCGTTTACGGTGTCGACTACTTTTTCATAGGATATGGGCAAGAGTTAAATGGATTAATTACTGTTGACAACCTTTACACAAGTCGGCCCGCTTCAAAAGGTGTGGAATATTGCTCACCAAATATGACCAAATGGTACTGTCACGCTCAATGCCGCATCGAACTCATAGAAAAATTATGTAACTGCTCGCCAACATATTGGACTGCGATGATCCGGCCGACTTCTGATTTAGATGAATGCACATTTGATCGTTATATGGAATGCCTGAATTTTAATGGAAGCGAAGATCGTGACTGCAAGAAGTCCTGTTTACCATCCTGTTCTGCTTTATATGGTCGAATCGATTTTACCAGTCCTGTTCGTTCCCGACAATACAGTAATATTGCCGCTGGCAGAATCAGCGTGAAAAACCACATTTACGTATCGATTAAAGAAGAACCGATATTCACGCTCAGCAATATGTTGATTAAGGTATAGCTGGACACCTAACTGCGCCATAAAATGAAAGAATTTTGAATATGCATAACAGGTACCACTAGAAAAAGTGCAAAAAATGTTGTAAAGCAATAATACTGACCAAGTTTTATCGCCCAGAAACGCCTGGTTCAAAAATATTCTGTAAATATTTTCAGAGTTTGCTATTTCGTTGCCAGTATACTTAATTTGGGACGAAAAGAGTACATATTGTTTTTTTTGATTAAACTTTATCATCCCTCCTTGGCGCAATTAGGTGTCTCATACGTCATTAAGTTAGGAGGAATGCTTGGAATTTTATTGGGCTTTAGTATCTTCAGCTTTTACCAGGTTCTGGTAGCAACAGCAACATTGTGCTTTGCTTTCATCTTAAAAAGGACGGGATTTGAGCAGAATGCTGCATTACTGAAAATCTTGGACAAATTAAAAAAATCAGGCATTGCACAATTGGTTTCTTACCTATACCGGCAATTACATGCAATGAACATTTACGCCGCGAAGAAAAAGATTAACATGAATGAAATTGGAAGAAAGATTTTGCTGACAACTGGCTACATGATTGGACTTTGTGCAACGGTGAGAATGGGCAGTGATCTCTTCTATTCGTTCAAAATTGGCGAACCTAAATGCCTTGTCGATTTAATGACATATGCTACAATCACACTACCATCTTCGACAATATGCATGCCATTAAAGGCCGTTGAATTTGTAAATGAGACAGAAATCAACCATTATGAGAACAACATTGACGTGACAAGAAATCTCTATTTTAATTCATTTTCTCGCAAAGAAGAATGTTTAAGGGAACATTGGCCCAAATGGCTAATTCGATGGGTTTATGAATATCTAATCATATATGATACAGTTGAAAGGCATGGTAACCAAAAGTTTATTCCTGCATTTTTTCTTGACAACGATAGTTGCTCATCAAGTAAATCAAGAAGTACAATATCTCATTTCAATTTTACATCTCTGATGGAACTAGATGATCTGATCGGTCACTCTAACATAACTATTTCCGATTTAAAGCAGCAGTTGGGACTTGAAATAAGAGATATTTATAAAATTAAAGCTGTCTTCATGAAGAAGGTCGACAGAGCATGGAATGAAACAGTTCTGAATATAACTGATATAACATTCATCGATGAAGAAGAGGTCTGTTACAAGCTGCCTCTCGACACAGTGACGTTCAGCTCGAAATCGGATTATGTTTTCATTTTTCTCGATAGAAGATTATTGCCAAATCCGCAGAAATTTATTGATGAAAAACCCATAACTATTGATTTTAGTGGGCGCGACGTAAGTAAAGAATACCTTGGGGTATCTCCGACCTCTTCTAAAAATGTGTTCGGATCAACACGTTCATTTCTGTTTGGCAAATCTTCTGTTGCAAAGCTGGACATTTCCTCAATATACGAAGCAATGCCGGTGAGCTCCGGTGTACGGCATTGCTCCGAGAGCAAATCAATGGAAACATGCCTAGACGAATGCCAACAGAAGAAAATTGAGCGTGTCTGCAAATGTTCACCAGCCACACAGTTGAGTGTATCTCCTAGTAATAATAATTTAGGTCAGTGCCATTTAATCGACTATAAAAGATGTGTCAACTTCTTGGTAAGCAGTGACGCGACTCTCTGCGAATTAAGCTGCGTTCCCCATTGCACACGCATTAGTTTTACTGATTCGCGAGACGAGTACAAATCTACGAACAAATATAACGTGGCTAAGATCAAACTCACAATGAACTCATTTGAATATCTTAGTTATAAAGAAGAATACAAGTACACGATGTCCGACTTTACTAATGAATTTGGTGGTGTTCTTGGTTTATGGATTGGACTTGATATTCTTGTATTTGTTGACTTATTTTACTGGCTTTTCTGCAAGTATTGCCACATTATCCGACAGTTTCTTTAATAGCCCTTTTCAAAGGTAGAAGCAATTTGTTATTAAAACATTGCATATTTGGTTACGTCACTTGCGCGACTCGTTTTTTGTACAGTGAAACCCGAATAAGTGCACATCGATGCGGCAAGAAAATCTTGTGCACTTATCCGGGTTGTGCAGTTATCCGGGGTATGTGCATAGTTCCTGAGCTAATTTTTGCTCAAATCCTTGAAATAAGCACATTTGGTTAGTTATATGGCATTTTCACTTAATAAAGACACTTTCCAAAGCAAAAAGAACATTTTCCACATCAAAAAAGACAGTTTTCGTATAAATCTGGTTAGAAAAATATTTTTAGTGACATGGAAAGCGTCATTGTTAAAGCAGAAACGGTATCGAAAACACATCTATACACAGCTTCAAGATAAACAAGGTTGAAAGGCGTTTTGATCAACATAGGCATTTTTTTGATGCACTATACATCGTGTGCGCATATTTTAAAGTCACATTTGGGTGGGGCCACGCCCTTGTGCATTTATCCGGGTACAATTGCACACAAAAGTTGCACACGGGGTTTGCAAAACATGTGCACTTATCCGGGCTGTGCACTTATCCGGTGTGGACTTATCCGGGTCCAGATCATGTACAAAACATAGTACAAAAGTTCGGGGCATGGAGAATGTGTGCGCTTATCCGGGTTTCACTGTATTTGAAACTCAATTAAATCGTTTCAAGCGCCGCATTCAACTTTACGGGCCCAGAGGGAATACCTGCGGCCAATTTCTTAAAGCTCAATAACCACAATATTGTATTAACAATTGCGAAAGTAGAGCGTCAGAGATGACATAATTTTATGAAGGGACCTGAAGATTGGGTTGTTAACGTGTTATTCGCGTGCAGTGCGTTTAAGACAGACCTTTTCTAAGCATCGAGCAGTTTCAAGGCATGTATTGACACCGTACCAAAACAGTTTTAAAATTTTCATGGCACTTTCCATTTTACAGTAATTCAGATGGGATTTCCGAGAATGGCTTTGGAATTTTTAAAATTTCCTGTCGTTAAACGCGAAGAATTTCACTTTGATTAGATGGCTCTAAAGACGAGCCAGGATATTATTTTCTATACACCGTTTAATAAGAAGTAATGAGAGGATTGCATAAAATCTGCACAGATTTCGAACAGGATAAAGAAACTGAAAAGTTATGCTAGGAAGAAGTAGCCTCTTCGAATTGTTCAGATTTTCAAATTTTTCTGCAAACACTTGTTCGCATATTCTTAACAAAAGTTTCTCTAGGATTCATCTCCTTATCTTGGCCTATATAAAGACGTCACAAAAAGTATAACACTCGCGCAGATACGGGTCTCAAATTTTTACCCCAGTTGATGCTTACTGTATGACTTTTATTATTTTGCTTAGAATCTTTCAGTCTGCTAATGTACAGTGAATTATAATAAAAGCATGTTTTTATCGACTGTCTTATGGTATCTTTGCATGGAGAGAGTTGTTCAGTTAATGATGGTTAAATTCAGCTTATCCAGGGTTATCAGGGAGTGCCGTCGGTCTGGCAAGCTCAAAATATTCTCCTGGATTCCTTTAGCGCTTCTCATTGTCTGTTCCTCCCCCCGTGACTAGTCGGGCCCTCCATTCTAATCGTTTGTCTTGTTTATAAATAGTTGCCTCGAATCTTAACAAGATGACAATTAAAACTATTTTCCACTTGTCATCCCTCCTAATTGGTTAGTTATTCAAAGAATCATTAGGCCATAGCGGCGCATTAATTGCTGTGCAGCTACTTTTCAGGTTTTTGATCTGAAACACAGATCAACATTCAAATTGTATTTAAGATCCTTAAATGAACATTTCCACCTGGTCTGAGTACCAGTTTAGCATTAAATGACAGCATTCGAATCTCAAAATATTTTCCACACTCTTTAATGAACGTCCGAGGGCGTGCGCGGCATGGAACTGTAGCGGCACCACCCTTTTCTTTAAAAATAAGTACTTGAGCTCATGTGTATATAAGTTGAGAACACCCTGTCTAGTCCTTGTCAAGGACTAGGAGCTTGTTTCCGTAACGTGTGATTCTATTTCAACTAATTCTCAGACTATAGCTTATGTCTTTGAGCAACTCGAAGACTTGCAAATTTGATTTTCCAGAGCGTAAGTGTTGAACAATCGTAAAACGTTCTGGCTTCGATTTACCCTTTTGAATATGAATAAAACAAAAAGTTAAACACGGTAAAAATCAACTTCAGTTTATAGGCCTTATGTGAGCTTAAACAGGAGAAGATGACTTGCTAAACTGACACAGCTAACGTAACGAAGTACTCAAGCTTGGTGCAACAACAATAGCAGTCTTTGCACCATCATGTATATATTAACATCACTGACGAAATATTGCTGTTGTAGAGGTGTACTTTACTTCCTTTTTCGAATTCGCAAACTCTCAGTTGTGGGATCCTCTTAAGCCATAATCATAAATTCACTTTGGCCCTAGGTTTCATTCAGTTATACTACGCTTATATCGAAGAATATTCGTTTTCCATAGATCATTTTATTACTTTTGTAATTTGAAGCTTTATCAAGAGAAAAGGTCATTCTTTTTAGCATTCAACCAATCAAAATCATGTCAGCAGTCAACTCTACCGACTCACTGGATTCTTTCATCAATTCGACCACAGAAAACACGGACACCGATCCTGTGTCTACTTGGGAAACACGACTTCTAGTTCGCTGGCAACATCTGTCCGTCCTCAGCATAGGATCAGTCTTGTGCATCCTGCTCTTCTGCATCAGCATCTTTAGCAAGCACATCACCGGTGACTACAAATGGTTTGTCTTAAACCAAGCTATTGCCAATTTCTTCTTCGCAATCGGCAATATATTGTCCACTCTGGTGGTTTCTGTAGTGTGCGAACCATACGAGTATAACCGGCTTCAAAATAGTGATGATCCTCCGCTTTGGTTTTACATACATCGCGAAGCAACAGATATTCTAATAACCAAATTTGGTTTTTACGGTCACCTGACTACGCTGTTAGCGACCGTGTTTAACCGTTGGATGGCGATCGTACTGCCAGACCACTATCAAAAATTTATGAGAGCCCGTTTGATAGTTTTGTACTGTACTTTATGCTATCTGGTTACCCTTCCCTCAGATTTGCGTTTGTGGAAAATGTTGACTACTTCATATGTACCTTCATTGCTAGTTGATATCGGTTATTTTCTGACACCTTGGCTATTGAGCATCATTTTAAGTGCAATCGTTTTTTTCAAACTCTGGAATCATATGCGTACCACGACAACTATTACAGACGAGGAAATGCTCAAAGAATCGCGAATGGTATTATACTCTTTAATGTTTCAAATCGCAGTGGTATTCCTTGAGAGAATTCCCTATCTTGTTAATGTGATCGCTATTGATCTGTGGCTTGTGGATCTGATTGCATGGGAGGATCTAGTAAATGGTTCTTATTTAGAAATTTCCGTCAATATTTATAGCGTCATTAGTAGGTATACCTGCGCATATACATGCATTATCATTGTGATCACCATGCAACCGTATAGTAGGGCTGTGCTGTCTCTGATTTCACCGATTACAAAATTCTGCAAGCACCATTTCAAACCGAATGTTACACCAAAGATAACTGATAATAACAGAGAGGCACCAAAGCCTACTGTTGTGAATGTTCGGTCTACTGTTGTGAATGTTCAACCGGCAGGGCGTGCCAGTAGTCTATAAACTATTTTAATGACTAATAACGCTGATAGTATTCAACCCAATTCAATGCAGATTTTCGCATCTCCTTGGGCTCTTTTTAGCTTTCATTTAATCATCATTTATACATAAATTTATTGAACCAATCTCCTTTTAATAATATATCATGCTTATAAAACTTTAGAATGATCTAATGCAGCAATCAGTCGCACGAAGTTGTTAAATCGTGCATTTCCGTTCAATATTCGTAAACTGAATTATTGCGATCGAATTTTTATGATTAACATTAAAAATTTTTTAAAAGAAAGAGTTCGAGAAGGTTCAGAAATTCACATTGAATTTGGTTGCGTATTACGAGTTATTTGTCATCAAACGTGTTCATGGACTTTTGACACAGCCTGTAGTCGTACCGTGTTTGTAGCTCCTGCGAGCAGTTCTGTTTTTACAAAGCGATCACAAGTTTAATCAGTTGTTGTTTGTTCGTCAATTTGTTTTTGGTTGGCTCCGTTCATTGTGCTGATGCTCATATTGCTTTTCGCCCTTGTTATTTGTCGATCGCTTGCGCCTAATACTTCTTTCTTATGCTTCTTCATGTGCTGAATATCATTTAATGTTTCGTTTATTTGTGAGCGGATGGTTTAAGTCTGATCTGCTGTTTGCTTGAGGCTTATTTCGCATAAGCTCAGCCGTTGAATTCTTTGCCAGTCTGGCTTAGTTTTGCATTCACATATCAGTCATGCATGACTTTGTGGCAGAGTTATGACACACAGTCTGGTGAGTTCAGATCTCATCTGCTGAGGTTCAGCGGAACAAGTCATCATCGTTTTAAAATGTAACTTTTTCGTGATGGTGTGCGTTTAGATGAAAGTACTGTCTCTTTGTTGTTCTTTTAAATACTGTCTGCTGTATTGTTGTGATGCGGTTATTCTGTTGTTTTGGTGTCGGAGTACATAATAAATCGATGTTGTGTTGCTTTGTGGACACACAGAAAACATTCGTCTACAATTAGTATCCTTGTAATCCAGCAGCAGAGTTAACGGAGCTAGCGTAGTTTGGGAAGCAAGGAAATAACGCATTGTATGACGCTTCAAAATATCTGAAAGCTGCTCATCTTAGAAGCTCAGTAACTTACATAATATTTCTAATTGGCCTTTTGCTTTACTTGTACTCCAGAGGACAGATTGAAGTACAAACGATTTATGACTGATCCGCTTTTATACGTTAGAAAATCTAGTTCGCAAGATTTCGAGTTGCTCAAAGACCAAAGCTACAGTTTTTGAATCAGTTAAGATAGCATCAAACGTTACGGAAGCTAAAAAGTTTCTTTTAATATTTTGGCAAAGTGGAGTGACACGACTATGAATGCTCGATCAACATTGACAACAATAACAACAAGGGCAGTGTGAAGGGAGATTGCCGTCAATCGTCCATCGCTTCAACGAGAATCCTGTGAATGTCCAGCATCACTTTGCGTTTCTTCTTCTCTCCGATACCGGCAAGGGTGGAGGCGACGAATTTGCCAAAGGCCTCGTCCTCCTGACCCGACTGGGTGCTTTGGTCGGCGACAGAGGCTGGAGGGTTCTGACTTAGGCGTTCGTTGAGCAGCTGAGTGGCGTCGACGACGGGGGCCGACAATAAAGAGACCAAATGTTTGTCGTTAACGACCGGAGGCGTGAATGTTGGGGAGGGTGATGAGGCGCCATTGCGCAGTGAGCCCAAATTGAGTACGTCGTCGAGAAAAGTGAGCAATCGACTGTACGGCCAAGAGTCTAGGGAGGAGCGACGCGTGTTGGCAATGGTATTGTAATAATCGCGCTTGTTCTTCCACGTTTTGCGCCATTCATCAGCCGAGCACATGCCCAGCCGTTGCGCGATGGTCATCCAGGCGCGGCGTGTCTTGGAAATATCGCGATGGTCCGCTCGCCGGTAATCCCACAAATACGGTCGAGCGCGCACTTCGGCGATCAATCGACGCACATCGTCTGGCTTCAAGCTCGCCGCCGCCGATGACGTCGCACTTGCGCGCGGCCTCTTTGCGGCCGACTCCATCTTCCTAGCCTCCAACCGACGAGTACTTCTCGCTTTCGTGTGGGTAACTCTTCTGCAACGGTTTTATAGGATTTTAAGATCAACTATAATTGCTCCTGCGCGAGAGTATACGCGCCTAGCCGAGCGGTGCAGCCAGTCAGCGCGCAATGTAGAGGTAGAACGCGTACGCGAACCGCGCAATCGATACTACGATCGGTGCCTACCTACTGCACGACATAATACAAGCGGGTTCTTTGCAAGATCGCGTTGGACTAAAATGCCATCCTAGACTCGTGCCGACTGTCTTCAGCGATGTGCAGTTCAACAGCTGACACATAACGATACTAAAAGCGCAAATTAAACTGGTAGATGAGGAGAGTCATATGACGCAAAGCCGATCATTGGTGGATAATATTCAATGAACTTATATTCTGGCCAGCATCATGTGATGCAAAGCGAATAGCATTCATTCATTTACACTTCCTCTAGCCGAAGTATACGCACGCCCACGTTTCCTGCAGTTGTTACTGCTATTTTGCTGTACAGTATCAACCGTGAGAGACGGCGAATCGGCTACGGCAAAAGAAAAGCAAGGAGCTGACACATTGATTTCTCAGTCAAGTAAAAAGAAGCAGCGTGAATTTTCCTCAGTGTCATCATAGCAGAGCGACGATATTTATGGTGCACATACACCAACGCAGGTCGTAGACCGGACGACGAAGCGCATGATCATAATTTCCAGCAACCAATATTATTAAACCTTTATTATCAATCGCAAAGTGAAAGCAAAAATGGCGAGAGCAAATGTCTGAAGATCGTCCGTGACTGTTAGCACATCTCAATATGAGCAAAAAAGGAAACAGCAAATAGTGTTAAAAACTGTTCATAGGGTACCCGTCTCCTCGATCACAACACCACTATCTAATTACGTACCCTTAAATGCACCAACAGCCAATTGCACCAATCACAACATTCACATTCACGAAAAGTATCTGACATGATCGGTCGGAGGGCGATTGGGCCATGCCTGTTCATCCATTGGTTGCCTGGGTCTGTTCACGTTGACGGACATGAGCGACGGCGGACGAACGGCGCCGAAACCGGCTGCGGCAGGCGGCGGAGGTCGTACTGGTCTCGGAGCCATCCCATGAAAGAAGGTTGGAGGCATCATCATCATCCTCTGCTGTTGTTGTTGCTGTTGCTGTTGCCGATGTTGTTGCTGCTGCTGCTGTAGCTGTAGTTGCTGTAGTTGCTGTTGTTGCTGTTGTTGATGCTGTTGTTGATGCTGTTGTTGTTGCTGTTGTTGCTGTTGTTGATGCTGTTGTTGATGCTGTTGTTGATGCTGTTGTTGATGCTGTTGTTGATGCTGTTGTTGATGCTGTTGTTGATGCTGTTGATGCTGCTGCTGCTGCTGCTGCGGCAGAGGTGGCGGCCATCGTAGACCCATGCCGCCTGCCACCGGGTAGACGGCCGTCGAATCGGCGTTGCGCTGCGGCTGAGCCGGCATCGGTAGACTGTATGAGCGGTTGTATTCGCGCTCAGCCGGACGTTCAGCCGCGTTCAACATCGGCTGGTGAGTGTAGTCGTTATCGGAGAATGAACCATAGGGGTGATGCCGTCGTGTGTCGCCGTCGAATGACTCTGAAGGCGTCGACCGCGGGGGTTCGGGCTTCTTCACTCTCTCTATCAGCTGCTGCAGGCCGCTCCACGACACGGCGCCCGACTGAACGAGTCGCGCCAGTTTCTCGGCTTCGGCGGGCTCCCTTTCCGCTCCTTCGTTAGTCGAGGCAGCCGGAGCCTCGGTGTTGCTCGCGCTGTTCGTCCCGAAGGCGGCCGCAGCCCGAGCCCGAATCGTGTTCAGCTCTGCCTCGCGTACCAAGTCCACTTCGGGTGATTCAGTCTTCCGAGCGTTGTTGCTTTCGAGCACCGCGGTTCGTGCTTCCATCCCGCTGCTCGTAGCACTCTTCGCTGACTCCGATTCCTCAATTTGTCGTTCAACGCCGACGACCGTCGACCGATGACCATAATCGACGATTGTCGTCTGCTGCGGCTGCTTCTCCATCTTTTCCGAAAAGGCCATCATCAAAGGCTTCTGTTCCTCTTCACGTCGTCGCTGCTTCTCG
>NIUQ01001140.1:0-34488 GCA_002796945.1 Plectus sambesii | reverse complement strand
AACAAATAAACACATTGATGGATGAGCTGGAAATAAGAATTAAAAATGACTGTTGCCCACAGCAGAACGGGGAGCATCGGGATATTCTCAAGCATAGGACGAAAAATCAATAATTTGCATGCGCGCATGTACATACTGTAATGTTGTTCTGTGTGAGACTCGCAATTATTGATTTTTTCATAGACAAAAGTTGTTTCAATACGAACGAAAATATGCACCATATTCAACGATGACGAACGGGGAGTGATCTCGCTTGGAATGACTCGTGAATAAAGCAAATTCGTCCATCAAAGTGTTTCTTACAAAAGATTTGCTTGCATCTTGTATGTCTCACAACGATCAATCCTGACTCAGGTCGGGGTGCGCGGCCGAGTCAGACGAAAGAGACTTGCTGCTGTCGTTCGCGTCAGCATTAGAGAATGGCTGGGTAGCTTCTTCTTCTTCGGCTGTGGCGGTCACTTGCGGAACTGAAATAGGGGGTTGAAAATTAGAAATACATTCCAATAGCACTTTTCCTTCAATAAGTGATAGAGTTTTAAACAGTTATTCTGATATCATTGTTGCGGGGCGCTCTCTCTTTGTGGTCGTACTCGAATAGCAACGGGAACCTTTACCACTGAACCAAGATGGAGCAATAGGAAGGACAGTAAAGAAGGAACACACTGTTACGTCGGGACGTAACTCACTAACTAACTCAACATAATGAGATCGCAATGTCAATGACGTCACTGGGGTGCGACGTGAGCGACACCCCGCGACAATAATGATAAGCAGTGGTAATACCTCAAAAAACAGCTAATCGAACAAATATGCCAGAGTAACTTTAGCGGTACTGTAAGGATTCTTACGACATTTGTCAGGAAATGCGGGAATAAGAAAATGCAACATAACTGTTATTAGGGTAAATTTTATAGTGTGACGTTCAAACAGTCGCACCTACAAGTCCGCCACCAGATCACTGATCAATATTTTAACACTTGGCGCGCTATTAAAAGAGATCGCCGGCGGTGTAGCGGACTTTGCAAACTTGCCATCACTACTTACCAGTCGCACTATCCGCAGAAATGTTCGCTTGTTCGTTGAGGGACGCCGGCTGTTGATCGCTGACGATACTGCTCACGTCGTCGTCTGTAGCCAAACCCGATTGCAACACGTCCTTGTCATCGTGGCTCGCATCATCCGTCTTCACCGAACCTTAAAGCACAAATAAATAACTGCAATATACTGCTCCTTTATTTAAATCGATATTTTGCATCGGCTTCGCGCCAATACTATTCTTCTGGCCAGTACATTCTCATCTGTCTGTTCAAGAGACCTATAATCGTTTCACTATTTAATGCATTCTCAGTTCTCTCTTCGGTATCAGGGATCAGTTTCGATGCTATTGAGACTTAATAGTATCCACTTTTTCAGCGACTAACGTCCTTAAACAATTTCTAATGCGACAGAGCGGTCGGAACGCTAGCGTTCGGCGGGCCACTTATAAACCTAGTGACTTAGTCGATCTTAGTCGAATCTTAGCCGAGTCGAAGATGAATCTTAGTCGATCACTGTTACTGCTCAGTGTGAAAGCAACTACCTTGTTCGCTCTTGACAGAAATAGACGCGACAGCCTCAGTTACAAGGTCGGTCTTCGAGACGGTCTCGTCAGCGTCGTCCATATCGACACCCTCGAGCTCCTCTTCAAGCAGATTGTCCAACGAGTCGTCATCATGGGACTGAAATTTTGAACTTCAAGAGAGGTATTTCATGAAGAGACATTTCATAACACATGATATTTTTAGATGTCGAACAACTGCAAAAATTTCGCATCTTGTAATGCAAAAGTGAAAGAAGTAATAGCGCCTCTATGGGAATCGTATGACAAGTTGCACCCAAATTTCGAGGTGTCTATGTATTCGAATCCAATTATAACTACAATTAAACATCTTCCGAGTTCAAAATCTCCAAAAAACCCCTTTGAGAAGTGCAATAAAACGCAAGAACCTGTGCATCGGTATTCTGCTCAACGACTGCGACAGCGCTGAGAGGGGCAATGGAGGAGGACGCCGCGGCAATGTTGGCGTCGATGAGCTGCTTGGAGAGGGAGACGTCCGTGTCCTTGTCCTTCAACAGGACCTCGTAGGTCCCTTTCGTCTCGCTCGTCACAAACACCGTCAGCACTTTATCCTTCTGTAAGCAATCGTAAATATAAGAGATATAATCGGGCTAAAGGGCGATCGGTGCGCGAAGGCTACCGTAATCGGAGGCGCGCGATGTGAACTGTGTTACATAGGAGTTCGTGGCCATAACAATGCCGTACGGTGCTATTTGAAGGCAAACATTGTAATCAGGCAAAAATCGCTTTAGGACCTCCCTCGTACCGGTCACCCTTCATACCGATTATAAGAGATTTTTGGTGGATTTATTATTTTCATGAGTCATTTTTTCTACTTTTTGCAAGTTTGCGGTCAGTTTGCACAAGCAGGACATCGAAAAACCAGAGAAATTTTGACTCTAAAGCGAAACCAAAACGAACCACTTCATCCGTATCGCTATCGTCGATTGTAAGAGCGTTGAAGAAGGCGATATCCTCTTGCGTCCAATCGTCCTTATGGTGAATGCCGTAAAGTTGACAAGGGATAATAAGGCGAGGAGTGGTGCGGATCAACTCGGTCTGGTCGGCGCCCAACACGTACAGCACACTCAAAGGTTTTGTCGTCAAATTGCCATAATCGACGAACAGCACACTGCCCACGCCATCCGATTCATTCACCTGCAAAATTTATGACATGAGTTTTTTTCCGGTTTATCTGCGAGATTACGATTTAGAATTTTCTGCAACGAATGCTGCTGGAAACTTAATTGAGGATTTAGGTCAACCGTACTTCTGGGGCCTATTTTACTGAGGCTCAGTGACTGAACTCTGAGAAAAGTTGGCTGCATCTCATACTTTCAATGCAACACTATATATGGATAAAGTGAAGTATTTAGTCAACTTTTACCAGATTTCAATCACTGCTTTAATAATATAAGGCGCTGGGAAACCTATCGTTAATTGTTTCATGCTTTGAACGTCAATTTTACCGCAAATCATGTCAGTTCATATTGCCATTAAGTTATCACAAAACATCCTCATCATAAGTATACCACAAAAGTATTTGCACACTTCATATCTCTGCTTTATCGTTTTATAGCTATCGTTTCGAATAATATAAAGAAATAGACAAAGCAGCGTTGTCACTTACTGCTACGAGTTCGGCGCGGTACCAAGCGTCTTCGTACGTGGCTAGACAAGGGGTTCCCGGCGTCAAGTTGGTCAGCGGCACACTTCCCGGCTTGATTTCGTTGCCAATCTGCGCCTAAAATCAACTAAAATTGAGCAAGAAATAAGCAACTAAAAGAGAAGCGTTAACTGCAATAGCAAGCCTATTTCACAAATCTGTTGAGTGCTGAGAATAGAGAAAATGAATCTCAATTCCAACTGAGTATCAGATGTTGCACACAATAATGCGACGACGCTTTGCAGAATTGGGATGCAATTCCCAATTTTCAACAGTTCTATGAAATAGGCGCCAAAGCACGATTGATGGTACGGAATGGATTAATTAAGACTCAGCTAGAGACAAATGGGCCCACTTAAAGTGTTCGACATCCCAACAGCCTCTGTCTCTCCGTCTCTCCACAAGACCAAAAGCAGCAGGAGGCCTACCTGCAAGTTGTCGTCCTTTGTGAAGAGGACGTAGAACTTGGATGGGGTAGCGACGCCATCGCCTGCGTCCAGTCGAATGCCATCGTACGTCCTGCCAAGCTCTACCACCGGGTCGGTGTACTTCTCGAGTCCTGCCGCAGCCGAATCCATCGCACTTTCGTGCACTTCATCGTCCATATTATTACGATTCTCTACTAAAATACGATAATGAATAAATTACCAGAATTTGGTCGCGAACTTCCCGAAGAATACTGCATTTTAGACAGCGATAACGCATTAACTAGGAAATCAAGCGGTTAAGAGGTCTTATTCCCACAGGCACCACAATGCTCGCTTATATTTTACATACTTGGCAAATTAGATAATGTAACTAAAAGGAATATGAATAAACATTTGAAAACATTTAGGTACCGACCAGCGGTGTCGCCGTCCACCGATATATCAATGGAATTATCAGCGGTAGTGAAGAGTTCGCCGCCGCTGACCGCTGAGGAACTGGAGTGAACAGCGGTCAAAGGAACAGAGTGGATATTGGCCGAAGAACCATTGTCGGCTGAAAAAGTGATGGCTTATGTTTTCTTATTATAAATTAACTCAGCGGTCTGTTTTTTAAAACTATTGCAACTGCGAAGCTTTAAGCGCGGCGGTTGATCGAAAACCGGAAAATGATCAACCACCACGGTGCAATCGCACAATTATTTTAACGTCCGTTTTTGTGTTAACTACAAGCTAGCTAGATACAAAAATCAGCGCGAAATTCAAAAAACGCTGTATTCTTTGTAGGAAAATGGAAGTCTAGAATAAAAATCGCATACACTCCACGCTGAGTACTGCGGATGCCTCGTCCGAATCATCAACCTCGGCCAGTTCGGCGTGAATCAACTGCTGGGCGACGGTCGTCTCTTCATCATCCATTGCGTCCTTCAGATAGACGCAAACTGGACGAGGCAATGTTGATGGCCGATGAGCGCCAACCTGAAATCAGTTATAGGCCACTCTATTCAGCTCTGTGTCCTTGCAGAAATTTACACCCGATGTTAATTTGTTAATTTTTTAATTTTTTAATAAAAACAAAGAGCCGAAGGGAATGCTGTAGAATATATGGCTTGAGCACACATCGCTGCGAGACCAAGCTATATTTAAAAATAAATATTAAAAGCTATAAGAGCCACTTATTCAGTTCACTCTTGAAACTTATGGAGCAATTGAGACGACTTTAAAATTACACTAATATACGACTTATTCGAAAGGATGGTAATTCTTTGAAAGGAAATACCNTTAATATTACACTAATATACGACTTATTCGAAAGGATGGTAATTCTTTGAAAGGAAATACCTTGTCGAATATGGCCTCCAACTCGTTGCCCTCCTCGACCAACTCTGCCCACTTTTCGTGCGCCTCATTCGACCAGGCAGTGCTGCCGTTTGGTGGGCAAACACCTTTAAGACGACAGAGAACAGAGAGACGACTGCAGAAAGTGACCAGCTGAAATATTCAAAAATTATCTTTACTCAATAGGCCTCTAAAGATACATTATCATTCATCCCAACTCGTCATTTTTGCATTCAAATTCCTTAAAATATGCACTCAATTTTGTCATCTTTTCATTCCATTTCGCCAAACTTCCGCTCGAATTGAATGCCAAGATAGCGAAATTGGGAGGTAGGGCGGCAAAATCAAGAGCAAAGCAAAATTAACAGTAAAAGTGACAAACTATGATGACAGGCCCAGTAAAAGCGAATAAAATAATTCAATCGAGGCAGTCAAAGTACTAATCCTAGTTGTAATATTCATTGGTCTTATTGTAGGCATATTCAGAAGACATGCGAATACGAGAAAAACACCATGTCAAAAACCAATCAAGGCTTGTTATAAACTAAATAGTCTTCCAAGAGAGCGAATGAAGCGCGATAATGGGTCAGATGACGCTTTCGTCGCTCTCCATCAACTTCATTTCTCATATTAGCCCACAACAGCGACTTTTCCATATAACAGTCAATATTATAGCTAAAAATTCGGCACGATTGTATGCTCGTACCTCAGCGAGCTGCGCATTCTGGCAGGCAGCCAAATAAAGCAAACAACAACAACAAAAAACTAACCGGGTCTTGTTCATCTCTGTCGAGTTCGAACACTTCGCTGGGCTTCTTCCACTCCGTGTTGCCGTAATCGACGAACAGTACGGCTACTTTGTCGTTGTCATCGCTCATCGCTGTTACCTCGCCGCGATACCAAACCTCTTCGTACTGTGCCAAGCACAGCTCTCCCACGGTTGCCTTCTGCAGCGGCCGCGTTCCAGGCTTGATCGCGTCGGCCAACTAGAAAAGGGTTACTATCTCTTTTTCCGGGACTGACGCACCGAGAAGCCGTAATGATCGATCGACTAAGTTTCATTTGAGCAATCACGCGGTTTAAAGTTCGATCGACTACTCTCATGCGATAGGAGATTGTTACAATGCTGATCGCTGACTTAGCGCACCTCAACGAGCCTGAACAGCCCAGACACCGGTCCCTCATACCTAAGAGAAAACTTGGACACCTTGAGACACTTTCTTAACTTATTATGTAAATTGAAAACGCTATTAACGAATAGCGTCGTATTTTTCGCATGCTGCAATCGGACAGATACCTTACCGCACGAATAATGGCTCAAAACATCAAAATAAAATGGCGATCACAAAACCACCCAACCTATGCGTCGAACCAAATTACCTTGTCGATGTCGTCATACGAGCTGGTTATATGAACGGAGAAGCGGTCGACGGCCGTGTCTGTACCGTCGCAATGCGCAATCTTAACGCGCTCTTCCTCAATGACCGACGAACGTTTGAATTCGCGCTTCCGTGCGAGACCCTTCCGCAGGAGCAACTGCGCCACCGACTCGCCGATCGCTTTGGCTTCCATTTCCACTTCGTAAATTCCCTTCACCGATTTTGACTTAATTGTAATCGTCGCCTGAATGGCAAGGGAAATGTTTATTTTGCACGCAAACTACTGAATCAGAAATATTGTTCAGAGAGGAATGCTTAGCAATAGAGCAGCAAAATCGTGCTGATTGGCGTACTTTTAAAATATACATGTTGGCTCTATTTAAAAAGGTCGAATTGAATTACATTGCTCCTTATCGCGATATGAAATCTGGGCGGGTAACACGCCATTATCGCACACTGTTTTGAATACGATCAAGAATCCATACGATGGGACGTGCATAGGTACGAATGAACAAATAGAAGAATCAGACGTGAATAGCCACCTAAAGTGGCGGAGAGACAGTACCTCTTCATTATCGGTTATCTGTTGGAAAAGCGTTTTGGCCTCGTCACTGTAGCCGTTAGCATCCAAGGGCAGGATGCCGGCCAGGCGGCAAGGGAACGCCAGGCGCTCCGATTCCCGTACCATCTTCGACTGCTCGTCGGTCAACGAGAACACCTCCGTCACTTTCTTTTCCTCCTGAAAGATAATGCTAGCTTAGTGGCAGCGCGCCAACATTTAAAATTTACAAATCAATTAAGACATCCCGCCGCGATTTTGTGGAGGCGGCAGTTTGAACGCTAAACAAATCCTTCTCTTTTTGCATTGCTCACCCTATCGTTCGCAATACGAAGAAGTAACACGCTTTTACCTGTTCCCCTTTCCACAAATGACAACATATCCTCCTAATACTACCAAGTAATCCTGGCATTCTGCCAGCTCCGCCAAAATGATATGGACTTAACGGTTTCTGCAAAAAGCCATTCCAAACCTTACCGTATTGCCAAAGTCGACGAAAAGCACTTCGACAGTACTGTCATTGATTTTCCTGACGATTTCGGCGCGATACCAATCCTCTTCGAAGACGGCGACGCAGGCGGTGCCCGGCTTCACGTCAGTCAACGGCACTTTGCCCTCACTGACCGCACATTCGTCCAACTTCGGGAAGGACGTCGTCAGTTGTACGTAGAAGAGATCCGGATCAGTTATGGCCTGAATGAGAATTACTTTAGCTTTTACGATTTGTTAGTTCTGTTCACTTAAAATCTTAGTAGAATCAGTTAAGAAGAGAGGGAAAGAAATGGTCAATAAAGAAACGAAATTGTTAAAAGTTATGCGAGTCAAGTTAGACACGCAAAAGAGAGAGCGAGCAAAAAAGCGCAATAATAACGCAACAGAAAGTAAGAAAGCAAAACAGAAGTTGCCAAAAAATAGCACTAACCCCATCCGATCGAATGGCGTCCTGAACGGAGCCAACAGTCACCGGAAGATGATTGGGAATTTTGGTGATCGCGCGCGTCGTCCATGACGGCGGCGATCGAGCAGAGGAAGGGGTAGCAAAGGCTGAAGTAGACGATGATGTCGGGCTGAACGCGCTCGCTATGGGCGGACGCGATGCGGCAATCGTCGCTAACGGAGCTGTAGAAAGAGAACAGTCTTACATAAATATAGTTCAGGCCGCGTCATGGCCACTTAGGCAAAAGTACAATAGAATTCGTTTAGACAGGTACTCGGAGGATGGGCACATTTTTACCGGTATAATCAAAATGTCAATATAAGCGAAGTTCAGGGTGTGGGAAGGTACGCTCTGATATCAGCCGAATTTTACCTGCATGAGCCAAACGTGTATAAACAAATCCTACTGTATCACAATACTTCCGCCTATTTCACCACACATTCACCACATATACAGTCCCATCACAGCTCTAAACACCAATTTTACAAACCTCCTCGGTCAGCCGAATCGAAATTTCCACTCTTCTGGCTATTAAACCCACCACGATTACCATTGAAGTTAGAAGTCTGCTGATGACCATTCGAAGGCGGCAGATTCCCGCCGCTTCTCATTCCATTCGCAGCATTCGATCCGAAACCGCTGGCGCCGCCGGCCGCCCCGAAGTTGCTGCTACCGCCCATCTGCTGTGGTCGTCGCTTGTCAGGTTCTGAACACTCGTTCGCCCTGTGTCCCTCTTTGTTACAGTTGAAACATGCTGCAAAAAGCAAATCAGTGAGGAATCAGTGGACAACAATTAAAACGCGCCCTAGAATTGCTTAAATTGCGCCCTATGTTTTCTTAGTCTTCAAACGCGCCCTATGTTTGACCTTAACATACTGAAAACATCAAACATAGGGCGCGTTTGAAGACCACGAAACATAGGGCACATTTGCAGTACTTATAGGACGCGGTTTTAGTTTTTTCCGGAATCAGTCATATAAGAAAAATTTATTGTCGCGAATTTTTCTTGCAAAAGTTAAAACTTTGATACATATTAGATTTAAATGTGATATCCTTTATTAGCAAATTTTCTCGATAATACCCCTTGGCCTACTCTCAGTAAGCTGTGAAACACTTTTTAATGGCTATTTTTAGACGCACATGATAACACGCATATAGTGGTTGCGTTTATTTTCGAAAGCAATATGCTTTACCTC
This sequence comes from Plectus sambesii, assembly GCA_002796945.1. Classification (NCBI taxonomy): domain Eukaryota; kingdom Metazoa; phylum Nematoda; class Chromadorea; order Plectida; family Plectidae; genus Plectus; species Plectus sambesii. The sequence continues at coordinate 25,391 of NIUQ01001140.1, read as the reverse complement.
GAGATGCTTCTCAGAAAACTTTTCACCGCTTCTCAAAAGCAGACGTTACGGAGGAGTGCATAGTTAAACAACTAAAACGATTAGATTTTCGAAAGTTTAATGATACCTTTCTTCGCATTATTCACAACCATACAACAGTTTGTAATTACAATTGGTACAATCTAATAATACTCACTTGTACCATTCTGTGGTCGGAAGTTGCCGCCGCCGCCGCCGCCGCTGTTCCCACCGTGGGAACCAAATCGTTCGCCGTTACCGTTCCTATTCTGACCTTGGAAGCCACCGAATCCGCCCGAGTTGGCCCGATTGGCCGCTCCAAAGCTGCTGGCGTTCTGATTGGTCGCCTGCGACGTTTCTCGGTTCGGATTGGTCGCGACGAAAGCTCTGACGTTCTGATTGGTCGGCTGGGTTGTTGCTCGATTTTGATTGGTCCATTGTAAATTACCCGCTCCGCCCCCTGCGCCGAACGTCGCAGAGTCTCTGCCGCCAGTGACTGTAAAAGATACCTTGCATGAACAACAATGTAATGATCAAGTTATGAATGCGTCGGATATATTTTTGGACGGTCGACCTTTTAATACCTTTTGCATCTTTTGGTACGCAAGTAAAGCACGGATACATATCATCTTTGCTTTAATAAGGACACTATCCACTTCAATCAAAACAATTTTCATATTGATTTGACTTGAAAACAGTCCTTTTTGTTTTGGAAAAAGTCTAAGCTTAAGTGGAAGTGATATAATAGATTCATAATCAAAAGTTCCCTAATCAAAAGACTGATTCACGACAACGCTCAAAATTTTCGAAGTTGAGGGTAGGAATTTGAGGAAACCTCGAGTTCTCACTGTGTAAAACCCGAATAACCGGTTTTAGTCCCTGAATACAGCTTGATTGACTTACAATTGCTGTGGGGTGTCGTTGATTGCGCCTGCTGGCCGAAGCGGGCGCCTGGATTACCTACAGGCTGAGAGGCGCTGAAATAAAACAAAAATTTGCACTCACTGTGCCCTTGTGAAATGAGATGAATTTTTTATAGCACGAAATTTAAGAGTCATACTGCAATGCGGGCTAGCTAAAATTACAGGATAACTAGTATGCTTTTATTTCATTTTGTTCATTTTGATGATATGGATGACAATTAGCCAGTCGCTTTAAAAAGGGAATATTAGGCAGCAAAGAATGCCTACCCAGTTCGCTGCTGCATTGAGCCTTGAGTGGTTGCGGTTCGGTTAGACACATCGCGAGACTGCTGCTTGTCATCCGGGAGATATGCTGCAAATGAAAATCTCTTCTTTACTGCCTCACTAATTTGATAAGTTTGTAGTTTAAAAGTATAAGTACAGTTGTTATTGTATGGCAACCGGAACGGTTAATACGGTGCCAGGGGTCGGTTGGACAAATGTAGAATGGGGTTCATGGAAGATTGATAATAACGACTTAAAAGTACTGCTTAGAAGACTAATAGTTAGACTGGCACAGTAATATAGAATAATTATGAAAGAGGAAATTCCCATATCATCTATTAACTGTGCTGACGTTATAGTCTCTGCGGAACCTTCTAGAAATCTTTTTACAAAGGTCGGTGACTTATGCTGTACGGTAAGTGAACCTTGACATATGAAAATGTCGCGAACTGTCATGAAGTGAGTTATCTGAAACAGGATGGCGAAGTAACGAACCGCTAGCGGCCGGCTGAGAGTTCGGCAATGGGACCTTCCCCGAAACTGCATCGTTGATGAAGACGTCCTTTCCATTGTCGTCGTAGCCCATCGAGACTATGTAAGCATCGTTATCCTTCGTCACGCTCTCTAAAACAACTACCGTACTTATTCAGATATTACGGTAAGTTTTGGTCTCGCCACGGTAAGGCTCAGTTCGCATTACTCAACAGTAGCATAAGATCGTGGATACCGCAGCGAACGTGCTCAATCTAGTTTTCCACATGATGTATGCTACAATATTCCCTGCGGCTTTTTATTGCTGAAAATTTTTGACTATGAAATTTTGACAAGAATACATCACAACCAAAGCATCAACAGGAAAAAGCCGATAAAAAAATTTCCTGAACGTTTTTGTCTCACAATCGTAGGGTAAGCTTTTGGAGTCCTTCCTCAACAGTACGAGAGAGGGACCCACTTTGGATGCGACAGTAGATTATGCGGTCGGCCGTCGCATGCCTGACACCGCGATGTTGGAATGGAAACTTTCCGCAGCAATGCTGCTACCAATTTCCCGACCCCGGAGGAATGGAGCACCTTGGTTGGGTGGGGGCCTCTCTCAGCGAGAATTGAACCCGCGTCCTCAAGACTGATAAGTGCTGGTTTAAACCACTACACCAATCGACCTTTAACAGGCAAAAAGCCGATGAACATTGAAAAATGAAAGAAATAGTTGCAAAACGTACCGAGTCTGATGCAAACGTTGCGATTCTCGAGGGCTTCGCGCAGTTTTTCGACCGAGTGCGGCGTGCTGACCACCCTGGCGAACTTGACGCATATAGCCTGCGGGGGGATCTGCCTCATATTCGCGTTCGCCAGATGTTTGACATCCGTTTTTGGTACATCCGCCATGTTACCGTAATCCACGAAGAACACCTAAGACAAGCGAGAGTAAGAATAAATCAAAGGGTAATGAGGCTATAAATATATTTCGTATCTCCCTCCCTAAGAAATTTTGATTATACAGTGCACGTGACGCGCTTTGACAGACCGCCAAACGCAGCACCCATATCACAAAAAATCAATAAATCAATAAAAGCATCGTCGCTGGCAGTACGAGTAGCCGAAGAAAAGCAAGGAGAGATATTCGCACCTGAATGCTCCGCATAGACGATTTCTTGACAACGCACGCCCTGTACCAGCAACCGTCTGCCTCGTAGCGCGCCGCACACAAATCGCCTGCAATGCAAAAAATCTGGTCGATGAACAGGAAAAATGGACGCGAATATATCATTTGGCGGGAAATTGGCAGGGTTCTGAATTTGGCACGGTTCTGAAACTTAATGGGACATTTACACCCAAGAATATAACGTCTTTAGCGACCCACAGCAGCGACCTTCAGAAATATACGGCCAATTCTGCAACGCTGTTTTAATGCACTCGCGATTATATTTTCTTCTCATTGAGAGGAATTTAACAAAGCCCATCCCTGCCTCCAATGCATTAGCGTGTCGGAGTGTACGTACCGCGATCGGGATTGACAAAGTCGAGCTCGCCGACTTTAAGCGTCGAATAAAGACGATTCATCTCGTCGGCTATGTTCTGGATCGTCTTCGATTCGTTGCGCAGCTGCACGTATAACTTGTCGACACCTGAAAAAGCGACTGCGTTAAAGAAAAATGCGAACTGCCAGTCAACAATTGTAATTGTCATTTCTTAATCAGCAAGAGGAAAACGAAGTGTTGGTCACGTAGCGATAAAGATTAATAATGTGGACGCCACAGTGAACGTGCTCAATTTATTTTTCGGTACTAGTCGTGTTACGGTGCACCTTTCGACTCTCACTTACTAACTGATCAAAAAATTACGACTATACAGCGAAGCGAAGAAGCATAAAAGAGGAAATCAGCGAAAAAAGAGATAAAAGAAAAGAGCATGAAAGAAAGGAAACGAAACGTATAAACTTACCCTCGACATAAGCGACCATGACATCGACGAAGTCGCTCTGTTCTCCGGGAATTCGCAGCGGTGGGAGGCTGGGAACTTGAAGCTTCGTCTCGAGCGCCACCGACTGCAACCGATTCCCCTGCTGATCGAAACTGCCTGGCACATTTCCTGAAAGCGGGCGAATATCCTACTGTCAGGAAGCACAGTCGGGCTAGTCATCTTAAGTGGTCCGCTACGATTTCTTATCCGATTCTGACTCTCATATTCTACTGTCGTTGTGACTGGTCGGTCCTCTCACTACGCTGTTTAATGACCCGTCAGCAACGCATTGTTCACCTAGATAAAAACAAGGTTTATCAATTTACGAAAGTGCATCGAACCGAATCGAGCTAAACCTACCACATCAGTAGATGGAAGTAAAAGCAGCTGAGCGAATAAAATGGGGACCGTACAATTATGGGAAACCAGAGGCGATTTTATCACTCTATCACAAAAATGAAATCAAGAGAATGCAGGTCTAAATAAAGAAGCAACTGACGTATAGTTGTCCTGTAGTAGAAGCCAGTTTGCTGCGGCGTCGAGCCAGGCGCAGACATCATTTTACTTTCTTCTGTGTCTGGTCCAAAGTATTTAAATAGCTGTAATCCTACTAACGACAAGCGACTGAATTATATGCATAAGACGTACTTGTTAAAGGTAGTTCACAACGAGCTGTTATTTGATGTCTATTTGCAGTATATTCGCATAGCTTTAACCTCTGCGGTTTATACAATCTATACCGTTACTATGTGATGTATGTAACCAAGCGATTTTCTATACGAAAATTGCGAGTTCGTTCTCAGCATGCTGACGATTAAACCGTCGATCCTCTAACTTTGAGAGCTGGCAACTTGTGAGTAGCTTTATCTCTGATGTCAGAGTGAATTTAATTAAAAATCAGAACAAAGTTGTTCGGCAATGCACCGGCCTCTATGGAAAGAATTCTAATAGTTTCGTCTGCAGGCAGGATCAAAAATCATTCTTAGCGAAAGGAGATATTAGAATTAGTGTCAGAGATTAACTTTCGCCATAGTAGGTATAATCAACTATCAAGGCGACTCAGCCAGAATAGCGTATACCTTTCGCGCCTCATTAACTTTGCATATTAACGTTAAGCTAATTATTCATTAGACATAATTTTTAAACAATCAGGGTATATGCGCAGTTATTTCTCACGCAAATTTAGGTTTATTGGTTCACTTGCAATTATCAATCAAACATAATGAGACGCAAAAAGTATACCCTGTTCTGGCCAAGTCCTCATCTGGGTTGACAGCAAGTCAAGTTTGAGAGTAATTGAGAAAAATGGTAGCAGAAGTAAAATCCTATCCATAAAAGGAAAGATAAGCCTCATGCTTGAGAGAAGCACAAGCATGCTGACAACTAGCACTATTTTGCATCGACTATACGCGGCTAACAACAGAGATTCCAGTCAAAATGTTTACTTGGTCATTTCACTTTTGCTTAATAACTCAATTCAAAACATATCGACAAACGGTAGGAAAAACAATTCGAATGCACCACATTTTTGCGCGAAACAGCGCCAGCAATAACTTTTTCTCGAATAATATATTAGATAAAATTGATAACGGAAATCAAAATGTGCCATTGAAAATCGCACTATCCCGTGACCATTCAGCCAAATTCTTTTCAAACGTATTCTTATCCTACGGCAAAAATTTACGCGCGAAATTCAAATGAGATTAATCACGATTTCCCAACAATACACACTGTCATCATTAGGGAAATAAACAAAGCAACAAAAATTCACTATTTACAAGGACCATAAGTTTAAGCACATGAGCGCGACAATAGTTTCTCAACCCAAACACCGAAAAGACACTGTAGTATATCAGTTGTGCAGCAGGTCTGCAAATAATTAAGCGACAGATTGATTCCTTCGATGTACGGTCATCCATGAGAAAAGAACGTGCAAAAATGGCGTGATAAACCGTAAACAACACATCACAGACGGCGTGGGGTGGTCAAGTTAATCCATCGCGATACGTTCCGAGAATATTTTTGCTTACGGTAAAAGATTGTAAGCGAACCAATACTTAATCCGATTTACAAGGCTTTCTCCAAGCGTACAGGTGCCTCAATCGGCATATATTAGGCCTAAATGAGCATATATGTTCATTTTTTGGCAGATATTCTCGGAAAATCTCACGAATCGTAGTACATAGTGCGTAAAACGATACATAAAGGAACAAGAAAGAATGTTAATGAACTGATCGTGAATTAAAAGAAATTTCATATTACTTCAAGAATACAATCGCAGCGCTACGGTGAAGATCCATAACATTCTTGGAATAATAATCATGCCCAGTGATTACTTTTACCATTATCGTGCACGCCACTTCAAACATGTAATGAAAATTTAAAAGGCGTATCTGCGCTATTTTCAGGAATTACGCAAAAATACCGTAATGTCCATGGGCAAGCCGAAGAATGCGCAAGCTCACCTAATTTCGGCGTGAAGGCCAGCATAAATTACAGTTTACATGAGAGCAGATCACAGAGCAGCAGCACATATAAATTCCCTTCTCTCAGTCTTCCGTACCAAGCGCTTCGAGGCAGTGAAGCACTATCCGGCCTTCTTATTCATGCACCACAGCGGATCCAGTCCGCTAAATGGATCAGCAGGATTCGCCACCAGCGGGGTTAGTGGCCTTTCTGCCCCTGCGCCGTTTCCTTTGTCGAACTGCTCTTTCACTCTCCGCTTCGCCAATTTCACCTTTAAATTACTCGTTTACTTATAGTAAAAAATTTTCGATCAGGAATAAGAAATCTCGTCAGGCACTATAGTATGCAAAGATGAGTGCGCTTTCGGTTTCTGAATACCATTTTTACCAAAAGTGATAGCTTACTGAAAGGCGAGAAATTATTGGGTGGTATTAAATTAGGGTGAATTGGGTGATCCGGTCGACCACCTCAGTTGAACCTTATCCAATACGTTTACTCTTACAATAGCAATGAGTCAAACCGATTAGTTACCCAATTTAGATACTATGAAGCGAAAAATTATTGGTGGGATTGGATCTGAATGAATTTGGTGGTCCAGCCAACTACCGAATTGGTCCAACTGGGCCAGTCACCCAAATTAAGTACCACCCAATATTTCTACCCTTCCAGTATTTCTTAATTGTTTCATTTGAACTAACCTGATCGCCCTCGCCAATATCGAATGTAGAGGGATTGAGTAGCTGTTCCAAGCTTACGTGTCCGCCGCCATTACTGCTACCGACGGTTCCATTCCCATTCGTTGTCGTCTTCGCCGTGGTCGGATTGCCGTTAGTGACCGGCGCTCCGCCTACAAATATGGCAATTCCCCTCGATGAATGCATATAATACACCCCAAACGGCCCAAACACATCTGGCGCCGATCTCGGTGAACTATTGAAAAGCGATAACGTGAGAATTTTTGTATCTCCTCCACGTGTTGGCATCATTCAATTACGCGAGAATAATGCTCATTTAAGTGACAAAATTGAGACATGACAACTAAAAACTTAAGAATAGGTACCGTTTCCACTTCAATAGTACATTTATTTGACAAATAATTCAGCGGACACATCCTCTTTGAACACTATTGTGTCCTGTTTGATTTGGAGAATATCTTTAGTAAAATGGAAATAGTATAATTGAACATGAAAATATAGATAATTTTAGAGTAAATATTACCTGCAGTATTGTGAACATCGAAGGTCTGAGCTTGAGGGGCGATGGCAGTGTGCGGGGCGGCGGGAGGGTTCGCGAATGGAACAGTGCCTGGCGCTTTATGCGTAGTCTCGATATCAACCGGCGGCGCTATCATCGCCGCCCGATCAGCTATCGTTCCCGACCCCACCGCGGCGCCAGACGATGGCGGTATGCCGGCAAGCACTGGGCCTTGATGAGTCAGAGGCGTTTGCGCGCTTGGTAGATTGGCCGCGCTTGCGGCTCCTACGTTCGATCTCGGAACTGCATCTCGATTCTGCAAGAAAATTATATTTTTAGAAGGCGAAACTCGTACGGTAGAGGGCAGCAGAACGAGATTAAATGAAGAAATGGTATAATTTAAGGTTTTTTATGGCTACCGATACTCTGTAATTTACAGTATAAGCGAGTTAAGGGTATTTTTGAATGGGTCGTTCAGGGGTATATTATTTTTTTGGTAAGGACGAGGAGACGACTTCTTTTACGTCGTTTTATTTCACAAAACTTCTACAATGCTATACAATCAAGCTATTGCCAACAGTGATCCAACATACAACAGCTCAACGAACGATAACCATAGTCAAAAGGAGAGTGTATAGAGGGATCGTTGTGTGTGTCGTTGGGTATATATAGTGTGATCACCACGTGTGCTACTCGACATAAGCGAATCCTGCAATGTGGGCGATCGTCTTTGAGGCTACCGCTCCTCACGCACGCGGAACGGGATTACGCAGAGCTCAAGTGCGCGCGGTACCATGTGTCGGACTGATACAAAAGCGCGTGATGAAGGTCAGCGCTCGTTAACTACTTGAGTACACAAGGGCGAGCGACAGAATAAGACCAGCGGCCCTCAGAGGTAAAAAAAAATATTCGCGATTATATTGAACATTCGCGACAGAAGAAATGTAATTACATTTCTACATTTTACATTTACATTAGTTTCATGAAACTAGCGCCTGCGTAAAAACGACATTAGCACGCTTGCTTACCACGACAGGCGCGGAGAACGGAACAGTCGGCATCGTCGCTTGGATGGGAGCCAAATTTTGCGTCGTGTGCGCCGTCTGCGAAGTCCCTTGCGTCGGAGTAGAATTGCCCATAACCGTCTGCTGCTGACTCGAACTTCTCAGCAAGTTTGAATTTTCCATTTTCTCTTCGACTTTATTGGGCAACAAGGGGGCGGGCAAGAAAGCATCCACGTCCATGTCCATCATGTTGGCGCGCGGCTGCGGCGGCTGGTTCATCTGCTGCTGCTGTTGAGCCGGAGGAGCGTACATCGCCTGTCCCGGAGGATATCCATAACCCATCGCTGCCCCCGCTGCGCCCCCTGGTGGCGCTGAAATGAAGCATGTATGCGTCAGCCAATTATAGTCAAAATTTGCCGATCAGTAACAAGAAATATTCGACTGAATATGGCGGATTACTGCAAAGGTCTACAGAGCTTCTTTCTATCTATTTACGCACTTGAAAACCAAGAAACGACTAGAGTTCTCGGTGGAAAACGGTGCTCAAGCACCAACAAAAAGGGAGGTCATCTTTGCCAACTAGTGCCTGGCGAGATTTCCTTTACTAGTCAAAAAATGTTGTCTTTATATAAAATGTTATTACATCGCACGAAAAACACTGCATGCCAGTCATCTCAACCATAACTTCTCAGTAACTATCGACACTACCTGGATATTGTTGAGGCTGAGGAGCGGGTGATTGGAACTGATTTATGGGTTGCTGAGGGGAAAAGGGGCGGTTCAAAGGCTCCTGGACCCTCTGATGCCAGGGAGAGATTGAGGCCGGCAATGACGTCGGCGGTGGCTGAACGGATGCGTTCATCGGCTGAGAAGCAGAAGATATAGGCGGTGTAGCTGCCGCTGGTGGACGATGCTCCTGGCCGTCTAAACAATATTCCCTCATGAAGATGATGAAAATAACAGCTTGTCGCTAGCATATGCAAACTTCAAAGCTCAATATACCGATACAAATATCTATAATATTTCCACTTTATTAAGAATATTTTTCAAGTCCCATCACTATGAAAAGTATTTACTTTGATGTGGAAAACGTCCTATATGCATTGAGAAGTTTCCTAATTTAAAGCGAAAGTGGTATATAAATATTTATAAATTCATTATAAATATCCTATGTTACGGCTATTTTTAAATGTAAGACGAGGTAAGGGGGATCCATCGAAAGATTACGCGAATGACTGTCGTTTTACGGCATGCCAATGCAAAAGTATATGACAATGCTAGGTTCTCAAAGCACTCGATAAAATATAAATTTGAGTGAGGCAACTTACAGTGAGTATTTGTGGCCGGCAAGAACTGCTGAGTAGGCGGGTGGATCGCATTTGAAATGGATACTGCTGGTCGCGCTTGCTCATCTATAGAGAAAAACGCCATTCAGGCAAGAAATAATAACTAAGTAATCAACATACACATATTTGGTTGCGGCGCAAACTGGCTAGCGATCGACGGCATCGGACTCGACATTTGAACCGAAGATGGCGGCTGAACTGAGTTCGAACTCGGGGTTACGAAGCCTAAAATAACATACATATATTGTAAACATTGCTTAAACAGTAACAGTAAAACCAAGTGCTCTTCTTCATCAAGAGGGATATAGGTTCTGGTCTCGCAGCGAAAAGATTCATGCGCAAAATGATTAGCTAGAACGCCAAATATAAACGATACTTAACACTTTTACACAGACTTTTTCGCAATCGCGCATAAATGACTATTTTAAACTGTGAAGCTTTCTGAAACGCTCACTATTTGCTGCTGTAGCGTAATGATGCGCAGGTGCCATATGGTTCGGAATGGACGCCGATGACTGAACAGCTGAGGCGGGCATTTGAACCGACATCTCACTCGGATTGTTACCTAAAAGATCCCACATTATAAACGTCGTGCAACAGAAAAATTATTTCTATCAACGACCGTAAGAATTCAACGCAATTTCTGATGGCACAGAAGTTTCAATACAACCGAAAAAACAGAACACCATTCTTACTATATGAGGGCTGTTTGTAATGATGAGAAGGAGGCTGCTGTGGACTTGAAATGGACATTGACGGCTGCATACTTTGATGCGATGAGATTGGCTGTCCGCCGTCTAAAACAATAAAATTAACAAAAATAACGTCAAACGTCGGAGATGACTGAGAGGGACAAAGTGATCAGTGCTGTTGATACAGTCCAAAAGAATCCCGAGGCGCTGCACATATCCAGGTTTTCCTGGATCGATCCCTCATTTTTCTGAATCATTTAATACCTTTCCAGAAACAACCTTATTACTCCATATCCACGCATTAAAACCAATGAACAATAAGCATACATTGACTGGTGACTGGCGCCATGTATTGAGAATGAAGAGGAGGTTGGCTCGGTAAATTCGTTTCACCAGGGCGAGACATCATGGCCTGCTGATTCGGTATCGGCAATGACGGATGACTCGAACTTGGTACCGACGTCATCTGCGGCTGGTGGCTATCTTAAAAATCTTCAGTTACGTAAGAAGTGCGAATTCGATTAATTATCCAATGATTTGACAACGATGGATTGCTTACATTGGCCGTTGACAGGCTGCATATACTGATGAGCAGGCGGTGGTGGCTGGGTAGAAACGGACATTATGGGAGGTGCTGTCGAAGCAGTCATCGCCGCGTGGGAATACCCGCCAACTGAAAAAAGCAAACATGTTCGCAATGATGTTAGCAAAGAGAAAAAGAAAATTAAAATTCTGCAGCGCCATTCATTAAATATATTCTGCAGTGCATTTATTTCAAAAATTATGGATAAGACTCACATTGAACGTTCGGTGGCGGCGCGTATTGCTGTGCATGCTGCGAAGATGGATTTGAAATGGATGCGACAGGCGTCGGATGATCATCTATAACAATCAATATCTTTATATTCAATTTGATACGAACAGAATTAATAATAATAGTAATATAGGATCTTTCATCATAATTCGTCTTTTTTAACATTCAAAATTGTCATCCTTGCATTCAATTTCATCAAACTAGCGTTATAATCGACTGCAGAGATGACAAACTAGTGTGCAAGAGCGATGAAATCAATCACAAAATTGACGAATTATGGTGAAAGACTCTGCAACAATGATGAAAACAATAATGACACAATTTAAAATGGATAAAAACAAAAAATTCATACAGTGCATGTTCGCCGGCTGTGTATATTGATGACTGGTAGGCGGTTGCTGATTTGCAATGGACATTGGAGCAGCATATCGCTGGTCGTCTAAACGTCCATTTCATTCACAATAACTTCCCGTTTTCGACAGAAGAGGAAGAGAAATTATAAGAAAATATTATATAATCCACGAATAGAGTCATCTTTTACCTCTTTTAGTTCAACTGTGGAATACAGTTATACTAACTTAAACTTCCGTTCAACATTCACAATTTATACCACTCCTATTTTAATATGGACATTTTCCAAATCAAGCATGACGCTTGCCAACTCAGAGAGATTAATTTTTACAGTGATTTAGCATAAAAAACGTCTTTTTATGATAAGGAAAGTGTCATTAAAGTAGAAATGATATTAATTCCAACAAAATATATTTATCTAAAGAACGAGTAAGGAAAACTTACATTGTCCGTTCGATGGTGGGGCGTATGACTGAGCTGAAGTCGGCAAATGGCTCGAAGCTGGCATCGGCTGCTGTCCATTTGAAATGGCCGCTGAAGGATGAGCATACGAGTTGGGCATCGGCTGACCGCCGCCTGTAAATCAGTCACATTGTTCACCTTGGTGGATGGTAGTGGAAATGATATTCAGCTACCGTGATCTACTTCATTAAACTTTTGCTACTATAACTGTTGCGATTACAATTGCGGTGACTGTCGGCTGTGACGTCACTCCCACCCCCACGTCAAAACTGACCACTCACCGCAATCTTCGCAAAGAAATTGCCGTATATGATCGAATAGCTTCGGGGATGCTATTTTTACGAATTGTATAAAGAGAATTCTATTGTAAGAGGCTTTTTTTCGGTCATATGCGACGTAATATTTGCAATTACAGAGTAATCCAAGACATTCGTTAGCTGTTCCCTAGTTCAGAAATATCCAAGGATTCTATTACAGCTCTCAAAGTAAAATTTAAATTAAATTTTCTACCTTGAGCGGACGATACAGGGGAGTAGGGCACCGACGGGCCAACAGCGGAATTTGGGGCATTCATATCTGAAATACGAAGAATATAATGATACTAAACAAAGTATACAACGAACCGTAACCACCACTTGACGGTTGCGTTGAAGTTGAAGGAAATGGGACGGCGGCTCCGGCTTGCTTCGCGCGATAAAAGTCCAAATAGTCGCCCAATCGCGGTCGGTTCGGTCTATCGCCGCTTGAATAGCTTTCTCCTGAAAAAATACTACTTCATATCTATTATTCACATAATTTTACTGGTGTAGATAAAGTCAAATTTACAGTCAGGACTCCTCGATTAATTAGCTGAAATATCGAGCTTGGTTTCACAAAGATAAGGACCATTCGCGGTCTTCGGGAATGTTCAGTCCATCCATTGTTCAATCCGCCAAATTAAGGCAAAACCAGGACATATCTCCACGAAACTTTGACACAGAAATTTTAATCGCATATTGAACTAATGCAAAAAGCATTTTTTTCAAAATCTGTCTTAGGGAATATTTCGGGGATGCAACCATTTTACTAAACGGAAGCAAGAAAATTTGAATCTAAAACAAACCTCGAGTAGATCGCGAAGACGGCGCGGGTGAGGGAGGATAAGCGGAATCGTGGTCATAGTGACTGGCGGGAGGAGGTAGATTCCTCATGCGTTCCTTGGCGGCATCTGCGGCCGCCTTGATCGCGAGCATTTCCTTCTCTTCCTCCTCCTTCCGTTTCTTCTGCTGCTCACTAACCGCCTCCTCCATCGCGTCAACTGCTTCATCCAACGCGCGCACCTTAAAATATATATCATCATAATTTCTGAATCAGTAAAAAGAAAATACAAATGAAATGTTGGTTCCAGAGTAGGGTTTGTATGGGAAATCCCCCCGTCCCGAAAACGGGAATATCCCGTGAGTTTTTTCCCCGTAATTTCCCCGTTTTCCATCCCGTGGCACATCCCTTTCCGTCCCCGTGATTGGAAATCCCGTGCAATTCGTTCCCTGTCCCCGTAGTATTTCTTCCCCTCCCGCAAACCCTATTCCAGAGCGATAAAGGTGCTTTAAAAGGCTTACCTTCTCAAAAAGGGTCGAATAGAAGACACGACCTTGCTCGGCTTTGACCCTGACGTCCTCATAGACGTCAAATGCCGTCACCAACGCGACGATCTGCTCGCCTCGACTGAAATATACATTGCGTAGAATAATAATTGAGCAGAAAACTACGACCACAGGTGACCGCGCTCTACTAGGAACTAACTTTCGCCACAAAGTAGTTAAGCTTTTTAAATGGATAAACGAAAGAAAAGTTAGCGCATTGAAGGGATCGACCAAACTCTGCGAGGACTGAAAACAAGAATGATAATCGCGTAAGTGATCACTACCAAAATTACTTTGCTATCACTAAACCGTCCGCGCCCCCTGAAAAGGGGATAGGCGAGAAATTGCCGCAAAAGATACCGTAGAAATCGCTAAATGTGGTCGCCCTTACAAAGATAATTATCTCAAAGCAGATACGTTTAAATGGCGCCGAACCTATAGCCATTTACGTTTTGTACAGGTTAAATATCGCGCATAACGATTATTACTTTTACCGATCAAATTCAGCCAGTCTCGTTATAAACGGTATTTACAAGCATTTATCAATATAAAAATCCCTCTGAATTACCATTTGTTAAGTTCGATGATTTCCCTTCGGCGCTCGGCAAAGTTGGCATTGGCGTCAGTGAGAGCGGAGAGAATGTTCGGCTGAGCGCTGAGGTTCATCTCTACCAGCGCCATTTGTTTGTCGTGCTTGCGTAATTCTCGCTCGTATATGTCCTGCAACATCCCTGTGTAACCGAATATTTCACTAATTCACAACAGTAGAGAGTGCTCATTCAGAGTTTAATGCAGAAGCATTAATGCAATCCAGAAACAATCCAATGCAAATATTAATCCAGAATGAAGTATCCTGAGATCAGCCTTCGCATTACTAACCGCCTTCTCCATTCTCTCTTTCTATTATTCACTCTATTATTTGTAACCCGAAGAAGGCCCATGCTTTTACGGGTTCCCTTCCCACGGTAAGATTTCAACATATCCCATTATTACTTCAATCGTTCCCAACTAAACAGGACATTTTGCAGTTCTAAGAGATCTTTTTTGCTATTTAAATCAATATCGAAAATATAATTAATGACTTCCTATTAATTAATCGAAAATTATTCCTATTAATGCGGAACTGGTGAAAATATTACAGTAAAAATCTTACAGAACTATCAACGTCTTTTTCAGAAAGTAGCCGCTTGGTGAGGTCGTCGGCATGGAGCTGCTTCTTGAGCTGGTCGACGAGCTGCGCCCGCTGCGCCTTCATCTCTTCCATCTTCTCCAGCATCCGCTTCAACTGCGCGCCTTCAGGCGTTTCAGCTGAAACTTTTTTGTCAATATAGATTAACCATACTGTCGAATTCTAATTCCATCAAGGTAAGTAGAAATGGTATGAATAATAAGAGATAATTATGGACTCAAGTGAACGCACGACGTGGTATATTAGTCTTCTGCAGAATAAATACGTAAAAAACTGACATGGTTTCACAACGGGCGCGGCCAGACGTTTGTTCAGCTCAGTCAGCGGCATGGCAAGTAGTCTCAAATTTTCAGAATGCGCCGCGATCGCTCGTTGCAACTCCGAATTCGATGTCCTGAAAATATAGTGTCAAAGTTCTCAACTAAAACAGACACACACACACACACACACATAAAGTAATGGTTCGTTTGCCACAAAAAGCGGGACTGTATTGATCTTACCTAGCACGAGTGTGCGCATCGTTTAGTCGGTTCAGTTCGTTTTTGATCGCGATGAACCCGGCATCACTTTTCTGCAATTTAAATCGTCATATTCACGAACTATGCATCAACAGAGATCATTTCCACTATACAAAGTATTATTTCGAGAAAATTTCATGTCTTCGCTTTAAAAAAGCAACAAAGAGCCCACACAATCAGCAGCTGCCGCCATTCTGTAGTCCCGTACGATGGTCATAAAAAAGCATTACGGAATTCTCACCAGTCTGAGCATCACAGCTAGCAATTCGAATTCTCAGCACATGGCTTGAACTGCGCGGAAATGCAAACAATTTATAAATCATAAAATGCTTTCAATCTTTGCTGTAACGCTAAAACCTCCCCCTCAGAAATTCTTCGCCAAACTGCACTATATCTTGCATTTCGCAGTGACTTTACAATACCATAAACCATCAATTCGGTATTCCAACCTATGCACCGGCCCCCGAAAAACAAACAATTATCGCTCTTACAATATCGTTGCATTTCTGTACGATCGCCAATCGATTCTGCAAGTCCTCCAGCTTGTGGTCCGCTTCCGTAGAACAATAGCCAACGCCTGAAGCGATACGGAAATTTAAATACAGTAATTCACTCTCCCTATTCTTAAAGCACCGACTAACTTATCGAACCAATAAACGTATAATATTTAATGTATCCTACTGAAAAGTTTAACGTATCATCAATTTTATGATTATGATAAACGAACTTAAATTGACACTGATTGCATGCGGTTCTTTGTAGCGTTCTTGCGCTTGTAGAGCCAGAAAAGTGTTTTATTTCAAAAATCTTGTAACCACAACTGCTACAATTAAAACAGCATAAAAATCGATAACTGGTACGTTTTGGTGCTATACGAGGCCGAATATAGGGCCGCCAAGATATACAAGTGATGTAAAAACTTGAGAAACTTTTTGTATGTCCTCCGTATTGCGATGACTGCATCGATATGAAAAGATCGCGCTTACGTTGCAAAGTCTCGAGCAGCTTTGGGAAAGAATCGGGCTGAGCGTTGAAGGCGGCGCTTCTTTCCAGCAGCATATCGGGCAAACGCAGGTCATCAATCGATTGGTCCAAGCTGATATCTTCCAACTTCAGCGAAATACAGTAGCTTCTGAATGTTTAATCAAATTGCTTAACTATATATATGCACTTTAATAATATTTGGGAACCGAATCGATCTCTCATAATTGTCTGCTGTTCAATAAATATTGTTACTATATATTGCCGTGAAACCTTCTACAAACGCGGACGTTTGATTAGCGCAATGCACTATATTGCATACAGTAATATACTATATATGTTAAATTTATCTTACTTGCATTATGTACTTGCATAGTCGTAATTTCTTAGTCATTAACAAGATAATGAAATGTCGGTCCTGCAGCCATAAGGATTAATTGCGTGCGGTCACGCAGTGAACATGCTCAATCTGCCTTATCACACTATGTATGCTACGGTATTTCCTAGGGTTCTCTGTTATTGACTAATATATTTTGACTACGATGTAGGTCAGACATTAGAAAGAACTACAAAGCGGAGCAGCCATGAAAAAAATGATAAAACGACATACTGCAGCTCTTGGTCCTTACTATCCACCTTCTCATTAACAGCGCGCATGTACTTGGCCTTCTCCTCGCTGTACAGCGACACCGACTTGAGGACGTTAATAGGCACCAAAGTGGCGAAGAGGTCATCTCCGCTGATGGCAGGGTCGAGGGGATCGAAACCGATCGGTTTTACCAGCGCTACGCCCTGTATGTTAGGCATGTCCTCCGGTGACGTCACCTTCTCGTGGTAGATGAAATCGTTCTCCTTTTTCGCGTTTGCTTGCCTGAATCAGGATCGTTAGAATGTGCGACAATTCAAACGTAAATAGAGTGAAATTTTTTAATGCTGACTTAATTAATAGCGGTGTTACGCTTATACCGTTAATTTTGGAAAACATAATATGGTACACGCTTTCATCTGAAGGTGACCGAAGTTCTCATATAAGGGACAGAAAAGAGCGCCGCTAATAAAGTGTCCACTGACTTTCCAAGAATGACATCACTGGCGAACTGGAAAGCAGATTTGACGCCATCACGCTTGTCCTTTCCAGCGGTTTTCTGGGCGCGGGCTAACTGGTCAGCGGCGAGGTTGTACCAGGCGAGCCGTTCGCCCATCTTCTGCTCTTCATCCGCCTGCTGGCCCATGTACAGACTCGCGATCGCTCCGTACAGGTCCGACTTCAGCGAGCATGTTCGTGTCCATTCCTTAACGTAACGAGTACGGTATTATTTTTACATTCTCGATACAGTATAAACCGTTTCTACCGGTCAATAGGACCCGGGTAATTATGACTGGTATAAGTAATTTACTGTTATAAACAATCTTTTCCACGTCGGGATAAATCGAGCAAACTACACGTCACGTGACAGCAGTGATATCATATTATCGCGTTGATACTCAGCTCAGGAATATACTATCGCGTGACGGGTAGATTGCTCGATTTATCCCGACGTATCTTTTCCCTATACAAAAACAGTATAACTCGAAAGACCGCTGTTCCACTTGAAACTGGCACTTCTGTCTCGCTCCGCTATTTAAAATAAAACAGGTAATCGATGCAGGACCCAGCAGTGCTTACCTTGTATCGCGAACTGCCGACGATATCGCTGAGAGAAGCGTTTTCCAGGTGTACTTTACACTGCACGTACACGTCCCTTATATTCACGGCAATCTTGGCAATAATGGTGTGCTTGCGATGGTCGATCAAGCTTTTCTCCAATATACACTCTTGAGCTTGCGCCTAAATAGCGATTAATGAAAAAAGAATAAGTAACTGTTATCAGGGGTTCTGGTCAAAAATTTTCAATCAGTAACACGCAATTTCCCCAGGCACTACAGTTGGCAAAGGTGACCACGCTTTTTGGTACTTGAACACTGTTTTTCACTTAGAATAGTTATTGTTTCTTAGTATTACATGCGTGAATTAATAGAAAAAATGTTAATGATTTTCGAAACAGTGTCCCCTATTCAATATAAAATTTCTTTATTATCGATCGATAAATTTCGAATATAAGTATGAAACACGGTTGTCAAGACAGCATAAATCATCAAAATTTCACGCTCACCAGCATCAAGTTGGTGTACCAAGTTAGCAAACTGGGATCAAAGTCGATGGAGAAATTAGAGGCATTGAGCTTGTCGCGCAGGTGTTGAAAAGCCCATGCAGACATCTGGAAATGGTTGAACGCGAACTTGATGCCCTGAAACGGAGACTAATTTTGTTTTCTGTCGCGACATTTATGAACAAATTCAGAAAATTGAGAAATTTCCCGTCTATTTACGTTATCAGAAGTAACGTTGATCAAAGAATTTCTTATATCACAATTCTCGCAACTCCACAATATTTCTAATTTCTATGTCTAGTATTTCTACGAGGAAGTCGAATGATGGGAAAATCGTTCATTTATTGACAGCTATTAAATTATAACCGTCTCTCTCCACATAGTAGTATTCAACACTAGTCAACAAACCTCAAGCGATCCGCGCGTTTCACTAGAGGCGACGGCTGCATGAGTAGCACCGATGTTGTGCATGATGCAAGCCAACTCGAAGTTGACGTCATCAAATACGATCGGATTTGGCATATCCAACGCCTTATCCAGCCTGCAATCATATCACAAATTTAAATATGGCTGATAATTGTGATTCGCCATCATAGAGTGAACAGGTTAAGTTGTGATGAAAGGATGCAACAAGAGGAAGGAGAACGAGGCAACTTCGTAAAATCTTCATTCAGGAAAATTTCATTAAGCCGAAGAGAGAAGGAATCAATTGAAGAGCACAAGCAAGTTGTTCAGTGAGTAATGCAAACTGTCGCTTTACTCGTGACGCCATCGGATCGGATTCCTCGAGACAAAATCGAAACCAAAGCGATCATCATTCTCTGTATTTCATTATCAAAACGAAAGATAAAAAACTAATACTTTGAATGGCAGAATATGTCAATTTTCGTTTTGCTTTTGCTTCCGAGAAATAGACCCTTGGTCAACGAATCGCTGGCTGCGACGCAAACTTTAACAATCAGTGTCTACCACTGCAACGAGTCGTCAGTCTCAGCTCAATAATTTTACGGATTATCACATTATTTCTGCGCTCAAAAGGAACTAAAGAGAAAAGTAGTTTCCCGAAAAGATATATAATGAAAAATACCGATAGAAAATGCCCATGAATTTTAAAACTTAAACTTGGACTCAAAACAAAAACCTGCATTTGAGGGACAAATTTCTGCGCGTTTTAATAGCAAAAGTGTATGACATAATGACGCATTCGACGTGCATTCCATTTGTTTCGTAACATTTCTCGATTAACGTCCAATACCTCAATGTGCAAAACAAGCAGGTGTGCCGATTCTCAAATAAAATTAAAAGAACAACCACTTGAAAGTCAGGCCCATGTTCAAAATGCACATAACAAGGAAAACAGACAAATTCACAAAAAATTACATGCACGCCTGTCCCAACAACTGAAAACCACAAAACGGCTTGCCGACGATACTCCTCATAATTCCCCACGGGATATCCCATACGCTTTAGCGCAGAGCATTTACTGTAGTAAAAATGCTCCACTGCGCGCACTACATTTCTACTTGAGAGCTCGTTATACTAAGCAAATCAAGAAAAACAAGTCATTGCCAACGCAATCGCAAAAAATTGCTTCAAACCCTCTGAAAACTAGTTGGATAGCGCAGTACAATCGTTTTCGTTAGGAAATAGCGTCACACGTGATTATGCATATGCGCGTGTGGGAAAGAACTATTGGGTTGTAACATAATGTCGTTATTTTAATATCAGAAAATATCATTATACAAAAACTGTGTAACTTTAATCAATAAAACAATCATCCTGTCTACTGATAACGTAGTCGCATTTTTGCGGCAACTGCTCAATATCCTGCTAGTAAAAATCGGCTGGAAACCTGTAGAAATCTTTAGAAACCGGCATTATTTATATTACAACCCAAAATGAAAGAATGAGAACGTATCGTCGCCGCACGCAAGAGACAAGACTGATATACAGTTGGGATGCTACATCAGCTAACCTGGGGAAAAGTTCGCTTCGAGACGAATGCATAACAGAGATTGATTTCAAATAATAATCTTACCCGTACCAAGTGAAAGCGGTAGCAGCCTCGTCACCGGACTCCATGGGGAAGCGGTTTTTCAGCATTAGAAGCTGAGCGTAATATCTCTTCAATTGCGTGCAGCTCTCCACGTCCGAGATGCATCGGCATACTTGCTGCAGAGCGGGGAGATTATCATTATAGATGTTGTATTCTGGTACTCCGCAGGTATTAGGCGTCGGGGTTGGTGCTCAACCGGATGTGCTCATACAGCGACCTACGTCCTAACGGTTTACTAATACGAGGGGGGAGCGGTCAGACACAACCTCTCGGCAGCCGAACAATAACCCAAGTAACTTGTACAAATGCATCTTAGCCGATCACTATGATCACACGGTATAACAATAGAGTAGAACCCGCGAAACTGCATCCCAAAGAACCCCTTTTTAGGGTTGTAACGGGAACGGGGAATTCCACGTCCCCGAAATTCCTCGTCTCTTGATATTTCAATTTGTCCCCGTTCCATTCACAACCTTACCGCTTTCCAACCGATCTCTCAGAACGAAGACATGTTTTTCCCCCAGCCAAGGCTGCCTTTTAACACTGTCCCGTCCTTCCGTCCGTTCGCACGTATTCATAGCCAAAATTATTCGATCAGTAACAAGAAATCTGGCCAGGTTCCATAGTTGGCAAAGATAAGCACACTTTTTTGGTGCTTGAACACCGTTTTTCACCAAGAATAATCATTTCTTGGATTTTACGTGTGTAAATTAGCAGAAAGAAGCGCAATCGACTTCCGAAGCAGTTTGCCTTATTCAATCAACGATTTCATGTTACTGATCGGCAAATTTCCACGACAGCACATCTTTTGAGAGACTGAGATAGGCTAAAAGAGTACCTATCAGACTCAATGGCGGCCCCCCTGGGGCTCCTAGAGGCAGACATCGAGCAGAAGACAATATATCATTTTCAGACATTTCCCAAATGAAACAAGAAACTTTAGTGTATTATACCAATTCGGTTTTATTAAGGATATTTTCCTAATCAAATTGGAGAAAATTTAGTTGTAATTATAGTCAGGAATAGATTGAAAGTCTTGCTGCGAGTTTTACTGCACTGACCTCTCGAAGATTGTTCAGCTCCTTCAAAGCATGATCATACTTCTCTGGATCTTCTTGATAATAGCGCACGATGTACTGCAAGAAGCGAATATTAGAAAGATTAAGAAACAACTGAACGCATTTATCCTGCAAAAAGAGTAACCTGTGTTGAATGCTTTAAATGAATCACACACCACATGGTGGTTAGAAGTAAAAGGACTGCATGACGCTACTAAATTAAGTAGGGTGTTTGTACGGAGCGTTAGCTTTAAGGAGTATCTTGTACTATAGATGGATTGGTAGGTTAATTTTGCACTCAGTATCGGTATTTAGAAATTGATTGGTATTGATAACAATGGAATGGGTCAATAAAAGTAACTTCCAGATTTTTAAATTTATATGGATTTTAGTCAAAGCTGCAGCCGACCTCTTTGATTCTTGGCGCAAAGTCCACGGCTGCCATAGCGTACTTGTAGTCAGCTGTAAGCATCGGCAACCGCGGTAAACCCTCCATTTTTGCCGAGGGCGACTGCGATTACGCGAAGAAACTGCTAAAAACCGCAGAGGTTGGCATATTATACTTGTGCAGTAAATTCTGCGAGAAATTGATTGTACACGCTATGGACACCGAAGTTCTACGGATATATGGCAAGCAAACTGAAAGCTAGACAGCAACAAGGAGCGAACAAGTTTTCTGGTACTAAAAAGGAGGCAGTTGGAGACAAAATGGCCGCAATCGTGGGTTGATTTCAACCGTTTCGCGCAAATGGTAAACCCAGTCTTTATGAAGGCTGAAATTGCACGAAAGTATAAAGCTAACTAACTATCGACTGTGACAAGAGTGGCATAACGCCAAAAAAAGCGCGCGACTTCCTTCTTTTCTTTCTCCGGCCTCTTTCATTTCATCATATTCACCATTGTGTCATCGCCGCCTGCAGAGTCAGCGGTTTTGTTCTACTTTGGGCATTGACACGGACGACGATCTTCCTCATGTTTTCCGCTCGAGACCCAATATCGCTAAAGATTTCTACTGCGTTCTGACCATTACAGTTACATTACTTCCAGCTTTTCGGGTTATCTAGGATTTATTTGCATCTTTGAAACCCTCAACATGCACTTAAATGTTTGAGCAATATTCGACCACTTATATTTCCATACAATTATGATGAATGCGCAGTGTATCATTGATAATTTGCCTCATTTCTTCGTAGCTATAGGAGAAAATTCAGTGTTACATGCACGTTTAGTTGAACGAAACGAGGCTACCATGTTGTATGGTGCGTATTAATCATTTTTCAGAAATAAGCAATCAAACAAACTTGTAAATCAAGTTTATTCTGAAAAAAACAAGGATTCCGCATATCCGTATTCTGCGCCCACTCGCCATGTTCGATGGCTTTCTACTGTGAATGGGCTCAGCATTGCGGGCGGATGAGCCAACACATTTCAAGGAATAATTGAATCAGAGCAAAACGCGAGTAAAGCGAGCGCATTTGCCGCCCTCACATTTGAACACTTGCTCCATAATCGGATATGGTTAACGCCGCAGTTGAGAACCAGAATTCGTAAAATGCAATCTGGTTTTCGTCAAAGAACTAAGCAACCTTGATCTACACGAAACTTGATAGCTTTCCTCGATAATACTTGCCACTCGTGTTTCTATATTAACCATGAGAAATTCAAGCCCGAGCAGTAGGTAGTGAAATCTTTTTGTCGTCTCGTAGATCTCGACAACTATGCATTTCCACTTTTTCGCCATATCACTCTTAGCGGTATGTTTTGTTTGGGCAGAAGCATATTTGCTTGTTATTCGAATATTGCCCAATGGCGCCATTACGATAGACTCGGAGGAAAAGATGATCGATGAAGGGTGCTAAGACAGCAGGTGTGGGACGAACAAAGCCTTCCTACCACTTTAAATTGTCCTCTCTGCTTCAAGTTTCAAAATCTGCTCCTCAATAGGGCGGATTCATACTTTACTTTATTGAAAATATAATCCCTGGGCTTCTAACTGGAAAGCGTAGTAGATACGATTTCGCCAACTGTGCGTCACCCTGACTAATTAATCCTAATTTAGATATTCGCGAAAACTTATTCTCAAGGCGGTTACCCTCGGCCGCAATACGACAGAACAAGTTTTTCCAATTCTCAACAAGGCTATCAACAACCACTGCCCTACAGGACTGACCAGCCACGTTATCGAGTCTTTATTCGTCCATTGCCATTCCAAACGAGCAACAACGACGACCACAGTCCACCATATCCAAGTTCACCTTCGCACGCAGCCCCGACTTTCGAGGATTCCCCCGACATCGAAACGGCTTCTTCGGATGAAACTGTCCCTACACATCAGAGGTGAGCGTCTCTAGTCCCTGATTCATAGAACTGTTGCAATCATTATTTTTACGATTATAATTACCGGATCAAACCATCATGAACAACCACTGAATTGAGAATAGCCAGGGTCCATTCGTCTAACTGATCACGTGATTTCAGCTTCCCGGTTCGAGAACAGTTTGCCGCAAATGGTGAGCGCCTTACACCTGTCCAAGGCGCTGCTACTGTAGAAAACAGTGCGGAAAACTTTGGCGCTCCACTACCAGTCACGGAAGCAATTTCTGAACCAGTTCCTATTGTAAAAGATGATCATGACCTAACAGTTGAAGAAGGAAGTGCTCAAGATGAATCAGACTCTGAGAGAACTCAAATTGCCGAAGGCTCCGGAGCAGACGGTGCAGTCACCGATATCGAAGCCGCTGGAAGCTCAACGACATTGCAGCCATCCGTCGCCGCAAGCTCTGGCGCTCCTGAAATCGTTACCGAAGATCTGCGGACCGATGCAACGCCTGCTGGTGAAGCAATAGCACAAGAAGAAGCCCCCAATCACTCGCAATCAAAAGATTCCATCTCCAACGACAGAATCGTGTCCGATCGTGATTCTGCCCTGAGAGACGGCGGGAGGGTAGCGGAGACAATCGACGCTGCGAATATTCGCTTCTTCAACCGGTCAGAAATCTCCACTTTGTGCTTTCAAACGAGTCAAAACAACGCGCGAAACGGCCGACTGCAAAAGTCAGAAAATGCGCTCGTCGTCGCTCAGTGCCTGATGGATACGCCGCCTCAGCCGCAGATCTGTAATCCAGTCGATATAATGTTCGTTGTCGATGGTTCTGGTAGTATTGGAGAAGAGAATTTTGTCATTATCAAAAACTGGATACGACAATTTGTCAACACCTATCTGGATACGGGCTCGGCAGAGCGGGTAAGGATTCGTTTAAAATCATCTATCAGCTCTGAACAATATAAAAATTACAACTATATTTTAGCAAAGCCAAGTCGGTGTCATCGAATTTTCTGATGCCGCATTTGTTCAAGTACCGCTCGGCGGTTATGCGAAGGAAAAAGTGCTAACAGACATCGGAACCACTCCCTATCAGGGGGGCGCGACTGAAATTGGATTGGTATGTTTGCAGATAATCTTGTTATAGTGGTTTGTGTAAGCGCATGATTTGTGCAAGTACAATAAAAATATGAGTTACAAGCAGGAATTATTCGTATTATTAAAGAATGCTCGTACAATACGCAGGTTAACGTCAGCATTAATTTCTAGTGTCACCAAAAATTATCTTCGATTTGCATCACTTACGTAAACGTGCTTTCAGGCTTTAAACTTGGCCTGTCAAGAATTCAGTCAAAATGACCGCGACCGTAGCTATGCCAAGAATGTTATGATCCTTCTGACAGACGGCCACAGCGACGATCAGAGGTCGATAATTAATGGAGTTGCCTGCGCAACGAGCAAGAACATCGACATCGTCGCGATCGGCATTGGAAATCGTAATTCTTTTCATTTTGCTTAAAA
>NIUQ01001139.1:0-34351 GCA_002796945.1 Plectus sambesii | reverse complement strand
ATCTTAAATGGTTAGATCGACTAGTCATGTGATGCGATACTTCCCCTTTAATCGCCGCATCTCGCGCTCTGACCTGTGCCCTATTGATTCTCAATTCTTAATTGCTTTTTTAACAAAACATGACTCGTAAGTAAGTATCGATGCCAATTTCATTTACTTACACCACAATTTCATAAATATATCCATCGGCAACACTTTTTTCCGTTAATTAAAAAAATGATAGAGGGGCAAACATACTCATTAGGGGTCAAGAGTGTTTTAATTAGGGGGCAAAAAGTAATTTTATTTTAGGGGTCATTATTAATTTCATTCTGGGGGCAGCTTCAGTCCTTCTGGGGGCAACATCGATCATTTTGGGGGCAGAATCTTTCGCTTAGGGGGCATTTCTACCTTTTGGGGGCGACATCGATCATTTTGGGGGCAACATCGATCATTCTGGGGGCAGATTCGATTTATTTAGGGGGCAGGAAATTTCGCAGCCTTAGATTACTCGTGTTTTATAAAAGTAGGATTAATAGCGTCATATTTTCTTGTGGGGAGCTATTTTAATTAAATCTAGATCAATGGCTTCTTATTAAACAGTCGCAGTTTAAAAAGTATTGATGTTTTCAATCATGATATGTTTTCAATCTAAAATAACGCTGCAATGGTTATATTTTAGGCTGGAATCTCATCTTTGCTTCACCCCATCAAGTTTTACGAAGCGCAGTATCACTCTCTGTCTGTGGACGTTATTCAACTGTGTCCCGTAAGTTGTTTCCTGTTTATTTTTCACTCTCTTGAGGAAATCATTGTTTTTAAATCTACATTAATAATGAGGTTGATAATGGGTTTGATAGATATCGGCATTTACCAATTTAGTTTTAATTTTTCATATTAGAGTGACGAGCTATAGTGATTATAGTAGGAAAACATGATATGATGGGAAATTTCGTGGTTTGTTTTAGCGAATGGCGTTGAATCGCTGTCATTTACACATCATCAATATTGTAAGGGAATGGAATAAGAGATGGTGTTAAATTTGAAGGAATGGGATGATAAAACAGATCAGATAATGTCCATACTTGTTACCGTTAGATATAAAGTTACGGAGGGGCTGCTAATTGTATCGTTCAATATTTCCGCCTCTTGTTGTGCATTCCCACGCAGCTCAATTGATTCACTGCCGCCTCATCTTTCCTGCTAATCCCCCAGCTGATTCTAGCCACGTACCTGCCGACCATATCGTTCATCATGTAAATCGAAATGATTGATTGCTGAAATCAGCTGCCGCTCAATTTCGATATCCTTATAGTAGGATAAAGTTTCGATTTCTTACGATTTTCCTTTTCAGAATGGCGCAAGCACATGCGCACGTCCGAATTGGCAGGTTTCTCAGAATCTACTGGTTGTTTCTGATCTACCTCTTGGATCAAAAGTTTTGAGTAAGCGTACCTTTTTTACCCTCTTAGACTAAATTATATCCTTTATGATTTGGAAAATATTCGTAATAAAGTGAAAATGGTATATATTGTGGCAAATGTTGAATCTTTGTTTATTAGACATCTGCGAGTTAATTTCACATAAAACGTGATTCTGTGAAGTGGATTCCATTGTGTTACTGTAAATTTGCAGACTGGAACCTGCGTTCACTGTTCGATGGCGAAATTTACAAAAAATGCGATCTGGCGAAGTCGAGTCATATTCTTGCCGAAGTCGATGATCAACTGGTGAGTGTTTGGCAAATTTGCATTTACTGTGGGAAAGTGTTACGAAAATGGATAGAAAGATATTGACTTTCGAAGCAGTCTGCCTTGATTAATCTAAGATTCTTATTACTGATCGGCAAATTTTGACTTTATGCCAAAATGAGAATTACGCTCTTTGCAGAACCCAGAATACAGCCATACACCTGACGCGACCCTGAAATTCAGGGACGGACGCAAGTTCGTCTCGTTTGATGTTTCAAAGACAAAGTTGCCGCTCAACGTCGGCGCCAAGTACAAAGATCGACTGAAGGTGGAATCGCCGAATCCCCCATCGATTAGCATCCATAGCTACATTGGCGGTAGTGGCCAGCAGGATGGACAAATTGTTACCAGACTAGTCAACAGGTAACTTGACAGCTGCACTTGTCTGAAATTATCATTTTTTGCGATTTTCATGTTTCTTTTTCTATAAATTCGTATATCTTCTTACTATTTGAAAGGTAATATATTATTTCTATAATAGATAAGTCCACTCTTGTAGCTGATTTATGAAATCGTCAGTTCTCCGTTTCTAATAATCTCTATATCGTGATTTAAATTGTTTATGGTTGCTAACCGATAGTAAGCAATGCGATTCTAAGGACTTCTTAGGTATAGACGGTGGAGGCTGCCATATATCCAGAACTGGTGTGGAGGCATCTTCACTAATAAAACCTGCGTTCCTTAATTTAGTGAACATCATAAAAGGCTATGCTGCTGTTCTTTTCCACTCCTGATAATAACAAACCACTACTCGAGCATTATTTTATCAATTTAGAGACGAAGCAAATCACCGCGCCGTATACACACACGTGATTCCATGGTTCCTGCGGGTGTACTATCACACTATTGAAATGGACTGCGAAGGCGGGAATTCAAACGCCATTGGGGAGGGAGTGATTCAGACGAAGAAATTTACGCCGGCGAAGGACCGAGGGGCGCCATATCTTCTCGAGTTGGACGTCAATTTGCCCGCACAATCGACTTGCCATTTGAGCATCGACTTCGACAAGTCCTTCCTCCGCTGGACAGAGTATCCTCCCGACGCCAACAAAGGTTTCTTCGTCCCCTCTCCTTCCCTCGTCTTCAGACCAACCGATTGGTCGAATGTCACCGTTCTCGGCGGACAACGAACGACTACTATGGAAGAGTGAGCGATGTGTTTTCAATTCTTTTTAGTTTCTTAGATTTTTGAAGCGTTTCTCTTTTTATTCGCCGTTATTTGATATTACGGCATGCCCCGCGATTTGAGTATTCATATCCAGTTTTTTGGGAAACTGATTGCAATTGCTTTGATGTTATACACAGTATAACACATAATACAAGAATCTCTATGCAAAAAGCCGAAAATACTCTTCTATTTGGGAATCTGTTATACCATATCCGTGTTTACATTTGACTGTATACCCAATGCATTGTTGTAGATTGAACGGCGCGGTGACGTCTCCGTTGGTGGTGATGTACGGGGAGGCTTTGCTGGTATCGCTGCCGACCCCGGACTTCAGTATGCCATACAACGTAATCTGCCTAGTCTGCACCGTCATCGCTCTCTGCTTCGGCCCCATTCACAGTCTTACCACCAAATGGTATCCGATTTACACATTTCTTTTACGTTTTTATGTTCGATTCTTTGGGTGACTTCTTTTCAGTATTTCTATTCTATTTCCACTTCAAAAAGGACGCTCTCCAAATCAATTGTTTATAGCAAAGTTCCTTATACCGATCAGTATCTGGTGGTCCCCCATTGACCGGCCTTAATGATATCCACTGTACAGTAATATCTGTATGTACCGCTATTTGGGAAATCGATTAAACTCAACGGTATAAACGAATTGCGCTGTATTAATACGAACATTGTAGTAATTTGTTGTGTTTTAGCTTATTACTGAAGTTTGAAGACAAAGATGCGCCCCAGACGCTACTGGGCAAGTTGAAGGCGAAGCTGATGAAAATCGTCGATAAAGTTCGACGGAAAGGCAAAGCAGTCGACAGCGCCGACGTCAACAAGAAAGACGAAGTCAGCAAGAAGGCTGACTAGCTCAATCTATAGGGTGTCTCAGAATTAATTAGCCGCCCCTCCCCTATTACTTTTCACTGTGATAACCAATTTCAGTGACGTTTCTTACGCCTATACCCGGGTATGAAGGGTATATTTGAGCAAAGTTTTGTTCTTAATCGCAGCACTGGCCGATTGGTGCTTGATCGCACCCGCTCACGCATTACTGCCAATGGCGTTCTTCTCCGACATCTCGGATAGATGCCAGGTAACTGAGACTAATGCGACTATGGTGAAACTTTGCTTAAATATACCTTTCATACACGGGAATATGTGTATACGAAATTGGTCATCACAGTAAAACGAGGGGGTGATTAGTTACTTCTGATACACCATGTATTATGTTTTTGTTACGCTAATTATGCTTTTGTTCTGTTACCGATGACGTGACCGAATGCATCTGCAAATGCAAGTTTTCCAAAAGGCTCGTGATACTGTTTCACTGTCAGTAAATAATTGTTTATACTGATGTACCTGCTTACTTTTCATACGTCGCGGCCCGCAGTTTTTTAATCTCGGGGCTTTGGGCAATAGGCCGCGATCTTGGAATACCGTCGACACTGCCGCCTTCAAACTTCATCAGCGGACCGTATGCAAGCATCCGACAATCTAAATATTGGCCGAATTCAATAGCTTTTCAGTATCTTCGCACATTGCTTTCTTTAGTGCAAAATGGGAGATAGTTTGAAGATTCTGTGCGGCGCCCTTTGCTGCTCCGTAGCCAGCGCGATTATTTAGGACAACTCGGTACAATATTTCCGACATTTCTCTCAAAGGTCTACAACGCATGCGCCTGCCTGCGCTGAAGCCCCAGTTGACGCACTGACACGCCGGTTGAGAATACCATGTCTATAATATCAGCAAATTGTTTCAGATTCTATAATTTACAAGTCAATGCTTCTTTGTTAACGGTGACAATGAAAACCGAACCGTCAATTTTCCATCTCACACACAACTTCTAATCTCTAGAGCGTTAAATTTGATGTTGAATGTGCATTGGTTATTTTCGCTTCCTCTCAGCATAGCACACTGTTAAAATGAGCCATACATACAATGCTCAAAGCTCAGAGCTTAAAACTCAAAACTCAGAGCTTAAAACTCAAAACTCAATCATTCCATACAGTGACATTGCACCGAATGACATTGCAGTTTCCTCTAAAACTGGCTTGCGCGGTCGATAAGAACTACTATTTAATGTTCGCGTCTACTCAGTTCTGTGTTCGTCCCTGCTGAAAATTCATTCTTCCTCTCATCCTCGCGCTGCACATTCAATTAGCTCGGCAGCAATATAGTATATCTGTTAGTATCCGCCCCTATCTTTGCAATCATTAACTCGCCGTTTACAGAAAAAATGACATACTTCGAAGGAAAGGTTGTCATCGTTACTGGTAAGTGACTGTTATCCATTTAAATTCAGTTCTCAGTCTTACTTTAATGACAGAATTGTAAAGTTCGAATAGATTTGACTGATTTGCTATGCTGATTCGTAAATATTTCACTAGAAAAGCGTAAAGACTATAAAAGAGCGTACGAGATAATCTTTTTGACGCGTTATGAAACACAACGCACTGAAGACAGCTAATGTACAATGATGCCATGTTCAAACAAGTACTATTTAGGTTCAAGCACGGGCATTGGCCGCGCTACTGCAGAACTTTTCGCAAAGAGAGGCGCAAAAGTTACGATTACAGGCCGCAGCGCGGAGTCTTTAGAGGTAACTGTCCGATCCGTTCTTACTCGATCCGTAAGGGTGACGGGAGCTGAAAATTTCGTAGAAAGCGATTTGTGAAGGCGAAAAGTTTTGGGAGCACAGCGAAAATCAAATGGCAGAAAATAGGGTACCGAAGACGAATACAGATTCAATAGTTGATAATATTCTGTTCATCTTTCCTGACCATCGAACCACTGCAAAATAAAATTATAAAACGCATGTTCAAGTCGAGTTCAAGGCCAAACTCCATCGAAAATAGCAAACATAATTTCAACGGTGATTTTCGAGGAGGAGAAGGTATTAAAGTTACAGCATCAATCTTTTTGTCTTTCCTAAAAAACAGTGCCTAATTCACCACAGTACTCTGTACAAACATTCGCAAACTGATATCTGATCGCAATCGTTATTTAGATAACCCGTCAGTTGTGCGAGAAAGCCGCCGGTGGCAATGCTGACAAAATACTGTCCATCATAGCTGACGTTACAAAGGAAGAAGACACGAAGCGAATCATTGCCGAAACCGTCAACAAATTTGGCCAGCTCGACGTTTTGGTGCAATTGTCTAAAATATTTCTTTATATGCGTGGCTCTTAGTGTTAATTAATTTCCAGATTAACAATGCCGGCGCCGCAACCATGTCCGGCTACCAAGACTGCCACTTCACGCGACCGCTAGAGGTGTTCGATTATGTCATGAATTTGAATGCGAGAAGGTTCATAATTTATAACAATTTATAACATATATATATATATATATTCACGTTAACTCGACCAATTCAGCTTAATTGCATTGGACCAGGAAGCGATTCCTCACCTCAAGAAAACAAAAGGCAACATCGTCAACGTGAGCAGTGTTGCTGGATTCAGAGCGGTATGACTTGAAAATTACATAGCTGGATCATTTTTTATCAAGAGTTATGTCATGATGGCTTTATTTTTCTTATTTTATTACAAAATTTGCACATATTTACAGTTATCGATCAGTAAGCAGAATACTGAAATCGACTCAAGCTACGTTTTAAAGTATATTATCATAACTGTAGAATATTTTTACACGCCACATCAAGAGTATGTTCTGTCTGGGGTGGGAAGCGAGATGCGATATATCTGGCCGCGCATTATAACAGGGCTCTGAAAAATGATTAGTAACATATAGCGTTTATTAATATGTTTTCCAGATATTTAAATTACGGAATGTGGCCTTTGAATCTTGTTAAAGATTCAGATTGAAAAGTTTTGCATAAAAATTAGTCAAATCATTGTTTTATTATAAGAAAAATATTTTGAGATAACATTGAATAATTAGGGTAGATCGACGTAGCTTCCTTAAACTGTGAAACTGCACAAATAAAGGGGCTTGCATGGAACATTTCAAAAATATATTGCGGTGTGAAGTTTTAAACAATTAGTATCAATAACATGTCGAGTAGCTTACGCCGCGACAAATTCAGATTACAAAATGATATCCTTTAAAACAGAAGTCAAGTTTTAATCACTTTCTCATGCAAATTAAATCGACAAAATCTTTTAGTTCCCAATGATGGCTTATTACTGCATGGCGAAAGCTGCGAACGACCAGCTGAACCGTGTTCTCGCCATTGACCTGGCGAAGGAAGGCATTCGCGTCAACACCATCAGGTACAGTCCATTACTCGCTTTTTTCAATTGTTCAAACATCGAAGGCAATATTGTACCATTTCAGCCCTGGACCTGTTCGCACCGAGTTTACGGCCCGCAACGGCATGCCTGATGCCGTGAGAGACTGGGTAAAATTGCCATCATCAGTGCTAATTAATTTCATCAGAGTGTTCCGAATGGCATCGTGTAGGCAAATACGCCGATCACGCACCCTGCATTTTTAATCAACAATCTGTAGGATAAACTGAACAGTAGCTCTCAAATGTAACAGTTTTATGGCTAAATTGATGCGGGTACCACTGGGAACTTATTGCAATCACATATAGCCCTCTCCCTTAACTTATGAGACATAGACAGTGTCGAGTACGGACTCTTGCGTCTGTCCACGAACAAAAGTAGACGATTAATAGTGGACTATTGGCAGTTGATACGGATGCAAGTGGATATGAAGGACTATCTGTCATTTATTAGGGCGCATAAATGAGTTTGCGTGCAGTCAAACGGCAGAGAAGCGTGAGGAGATATAAAATGAAGAGTATTGCAAAGTGAAAGCTTTTCCTGTCACGAGCAAGTTTAACCATGTTTTGTTCAGATGGAGGAGAACTATATAAAGCCACACACGCCACTGGGTCGATCAGCGACTTCGGAGGAGATGGCGACGGTAATCGCCTTCTTGGCAAACAACGACGAGGCGCGCTTCGTAACGGGACAGATGCTCGTTGCCGACGGCGGCATATCTATCAGCTCTCCTCCACTTCCTACGCAAGCTTCGTAGAACAGAATGCCAGATATCGCTATTGCATATGGTATAGTATGAAAGAGCATTAATGAATATATACCTGTACAGTGGTGACAATGGGACCGTAGTTATTTTGTTGATTATTGTTTGAAATAAACACGATGGACTCTGATGCATATTTTTTGCTGCTTTCCATTGTAGCATTTTGAGCTTCTTCCATTCATTCCTTATTTTGTGCGCGATCACCATACGATGCATTTGTATGTCAACAAATCAATATAACAAGTTTATTAATCGCCACTATTGATATGAAACTTTGATTCATCTTTAAAGAATATCTACCGATTCATACATTCTCATTTAGTGTCGGTCAAGCAAGGCCCGTTGCTGGTCGAAGAGAGAGCGTGCGATCGAAAAAGTCAGGCTCACGCTATGCGCAAAGCTCTTTCATGCAATGTACTACACTCAACTACTCATATGCTGCACCATATAAAGCTGAAGGGGCGGTGCGCCATTGATACTGAACGACTATTGAATTTTGCCCTTGTATCCCTCACACACTGGTGACGCCTGTCTGCATATAAGGCGGTCTACACCTTTTTAATCTCGGCTCACGAGCTGCGAACAATAGGTTAGAGTCGTGAAATACCGCCAACACTGTCGCCTACAAACTTGATCAGCGGATCGTATGCAGCATCCAGCGAACTGAATAGTGGCCGAATTTAACCACTTTTCAGCATCGGCGCGCATTGCTTTGTTCAATCCAATGTACACGAACGTTTACAATTTCCATTTGGCGCACTAATCTGCTGTAAAGCCAGCGCTTTTTCTGCAGAATAAATTAACCTCTTTTAACATTTCGCTCAAAGATCTGACGACGCGTGCGCTGCCTGAGCTCAGACTGACAAGACTGAAACACCGGTTGACAATACCGAGTCGGTTATACCATCTGACTGCTTCAAATCTATTATTAACTTGTGAGTACCTCAGATTTAAATGCAATGGGGGATTTAACCATCCGTTTGGCAACTCACACAACTTCGAAACTTATGAACACCAAATTTGATATTGGATGCGCATTAGCTATTCTCACTGCCTGTCAACTAATCATACATTCTGTGTACATACCTATGCAAACAAAGCTCAAAACCCAAACCTCAATCATTATTACATGCAGTGACATTGCAGTTCCACTGAAACCGGCTTGCGCGGTCGATAAGAACTCTATTATTGTTCCCCTCGGCACAGTTGTTTCATCGTTTCTGCTGAAAATTCATTCTTTCTCTCACCCTCGCGCGAACAGTCAATTGATACGGCGGCAATAAAGCTTCTCTATTAGTATCCGCGACTATCTTTGCAATCATTAACTCTTCGTCTGCAGAAAAAATGACATACTTCGAAGGAAAAGTTGTCATCGTTACTGGTGAGTGACTGCTGTCCATTTGAAGTCAATCATAAGTCATACTTTAATGGCTGAAAAATAAGGATCGAAGAGGTTTGATAGATTTGCCAACCACAGCTACCAATATTTCGCCCGAAAAAGCGAAGAATATTAAAAAAAGAGCTTGAGATAGAATCATTTTGGCGAGTAATAACAAATACTATATGTAGAAGTCAGCTCAATTACAATAATGTAACGCTATAATACTTTGCGTTTAGGTGCAAGCACGGGAATTGGCCGCGCCACTGCAGAGCTGTTCGCACAGAGAGGCGCAAAGGTTGCGATTACTGGTCGCAATGCGGAGTCTCTCGAGGTAATTGCTGAAGCTATGCGTACTCTACCAATAACGGAGCTGGAAAAGGAATTAAGGAGGCAGGATGAATGTTAAAAGAGTAGTTTCGGGGGTGCAGAGAAAATTAAACGATAGAAAAGTGAGCGTTAAAGACGAGCAGAGTACATTAGCTGATAAAAAACCCTATTAACTGTTCATCCTTCCTGAACCACCAAACCATTGAAAAATGAGTTTATAAAATGCATGTTCAAATCGAGTTTATGCTTAACATCAGACAGGAATAACAATCAGAATTTCGAGGACGGCGTAGTTCGAGGATGGGGGAAAGAATTGTCGCTATAGCTCCAAACCTTTTTTGTTTCCTCAAAAACGATTGCTTAATTGATCACAATATTCCGTACAGAAACCGGCAAAGCTGAAACCTAAACCAAATCTTTTATTTAGATAACCCGTCAGTTGTGCGAGAAAGCCGCCGGTGGCAACGCTGACAAAGTACACGTCATCATAGCTGACGTTACGAAGGAAGAAGACACGAAGCGAATCATTGCCGAAACCGTTAACAAATTTGGTCAGCTCGATGTTTTGGTGCGATAGTCTAAACTATTTTGCCATTTTGAATGATGCATGATTCATTAATTTTAGGTAAACAATGCCGGCGCCGCAACCAAGCCCGGTTTACCAGACAGCCACTATTCGCGACCGCTAGAAGTGTTCGATTATGTCATGAATTTGAATGCGAGAAGGTAGGTACCATTGCATAGCCATATTTTGGCTTTGGATATTTACTAGCTAAGCGAGCTATCTTCACTTCCAAAATATTGATTAGATTAACTCTAGTAATTTAGCTTGATTGCACTGGACCAGGAAGCGATTCCTCATCTCAAGAAAACAAAAGGCAACATCGTCAACGTTAGCAGTGTTGCTGGATTCAAAGCGGTATGACTCCAGAATTTTTCGACTGGATAATTTTTTGTGCACAGTTTATCGTGATCGCGTTTTATAAGGAATATTTGGGAAGTTTGTGCATATTCGCCGTTGTCAGTAAGTATGAAAAAAATGAAATTGATTCATGCAGCAAATTTTAAAGACAATTGCCATAATGTTAAATACTTTACATGCCAAACCAAGAATATGTCCTGTCTGCGACGAGATATTGGTTGCTTGACAGCGGCGCAGTTTATAGATCTATGAAAACAGATTAATAACTTAGTGCATAGCCTAATTTGTTTAAGAAAAGAGTCAAGTTTTGATTACTTCCTCATGCAGATATAAATGACGAAAAGTTTCAGTTTCCACATGGGGCTTATTATTGTATGGCGAAAGCGGCAAACGACCAGCTGAACCGCATTCTTGCAATTGATTTGGCGAAGGAAGGCATTCGCGTCAACAATATCAAGTATAGCCCATTATTGGCCTTTGTCAATTGTTCATATATCGAAGTCAACTTTTGAATATTTCAGCCCTGGACCTGTTCGCACCGAATTTGCGTCTGCCATGGGCATGTCTGATGCCGCGAAAGACTGGGTAAAAGCGCAATCTTTAGCGCAAAACTAATTTTATGAAATTGCCACGAGTGCCATCGTGTAGTCAAAAACACCGGCCTTACCCTTGCATTCGTAATTGTCGATATGCAGGATGCACTTGATGACAGCGCTCTGATCAAACTGTTTTTTGACTCCACTGATGCGGGTGCCGCCGGAAACTTATTGCAATCACATATAACCTCTCCCCTTCTTAAGTACTGCGGAAAGACAGTACCGACTCTCGCTTCTGCCCGTGGACAAAAATAGGCAATTACAGATTGACCAGTGAGAGCTGATACGAATGAATGCGGATAGAGCGGACCGCTTATGCTTTATTCGGGCGCTTCAAGAAGAGTGCGCGCTGTCTTTTCCGCAATACTTATTTATACCCTTACACTGGACGATTTAGTGTGCGTGTGAATGTGGGTCAATCGTTTGCGTAGGGTGGTAGAATAGTCTTGCTTTTACAGCTGTACAAATTTCCCATACTCCCTCTTCAAGCAAAATCCAAATTTTACTAGCAGCAGTTTCATGATTCTACCCCGAGCCGCAATGTTACTGTAGAGAAGCGTCGTAAGATATTAAATGAGTATCGTGAACTGAAAGCTTTTACCCCTGTCACGATCTAGTTTAATCATTTCCTTGTTCAGATGGAGGAGAACTATGTAAAGCCGAACTGCCCATTGGGTCGATCGGGGACGTCGGAGGAGATGGCGACGGTCATCGCCTTCCTGGCGAACAACGACGAGGCGCGTTTCGTAACTGGGCAGATGCTCGTTGCCGACGGTGGCTTCTCCATCAGCTCTCCGCCACTTCCTACACAAGCTTCGTAAAACAGAATGTTAGATATCGCTAGTGCATATGGTATAGTATGAAAGAGCATTACTGAATATATACGTGTACCATGATAATGGGACTATAGCTACTCTGTTGATTATTGTTTGAAGTAAACTCGATCATAACTGATGCTTATTATATTGCTGCTTACTATTGGAATTTGATCAGCTTCTGTCATTTATTCCGGTTTTTGCATGCGATCATAATGTAATGCTTTTGTAATTTTATTTTACTTGTTCAACAGAGTGAATAATCGCCACTATTGCTCAGCAACCTGAATCTGACCATTTTGTCAGCAAAAAATAGGGAGAGAATGATTTAATCGATCTCCTTTTCTGGCGCGGCCACCTCGTACTCTTCGATGAGTTCGGTTGGGGTTTCGGCGGTCACTATCACGCTGACGTAGGCATCCTCGGATTCTGGGACTGCGTTCAGGAAAAACTGCGTGTCTTCCTGTTCCTGCTTAGCGCCTTTGCTGATGTCATGATCAGTCTCAAGCGTAACTTCGTCTCGGTCGGATCCACCAGTTATCACAATACCATCGTAATAGTCTTTTATCTGTTCTTCCTGGCCCTCTACAGTCTTCTACAAACTGAAGCCGTCAGCTGGTCCTTGTAATATTTCAGTAATTTTTTCTAATTTCACGATGCATAAGCAACAGGATTGTAAAAACACTTACACCCAAGCGATTGCCAGTATCGTCAGACTCTTTGAGGCGGCCGCTGATGAAATCGTCAAGAGTGAGGTGATCTTTCTCGTTATTCATGTTTTGTTCCTCCAAATCATGGTGTCTGTCGTGTGTTTCCTGCAGAAATCCCTCTGGCACGTCGGTTCGATCAGAAATTTGTGTTTCGAGGATGTACGTCATCCCATCAACGTTCTAAGCATGAGAACGAGGAATGATTAGTTGTACGCCGAGAATATAAGATTCAAATTCAGACAGATCATTTCATACTCCATATCTGACATGTTCCTTTTAGAGTGTTCAATGCGACTGAATTACTAATTAGGTGATTTGAAAATCGAATATTGTTTGATTTATGCAGAGAAATTTTCACTGCAGTCTCTAATATAATGTGTAACCTACACCAAGGTAGATTTTCAGTCTTACAAGATCGAAAGAGGAAAAAACTCCCCTTTCTGTGTGATAATCTTCTCCATACAGCGTCTCTTGAGTTAAAAATTTTGGAAAACCATTTTATAAACGTCGCTCTTTTAGATGTAAGATTATTTTTAAAAGTTAACTTAGATAATCTGATTGTATTTAACCCTAAACTTACTACTTGAGCATTTTCTCTTTAATGAAAAACTTATATGCCCCATATGATTTAAATAAGTTACCTGAGCATCGTCTTCGATAGCTGCCACGGAACCGAATGGACCCGCCAATGCCGTGGCGTACAAGGCAACCAGTACAACTAGACCGTACATTTTCAGGTTGGAAAAATTGGAGGATGAGAGACGAATGAAATTTCCCCAACTTCAAAGACTATTTACATTGAACTGATTAGCATTGAGCGCGAGCTGAATATTCGCTTGAAAATATGAAAACTTTTCGGACGACTGCCGGCATAATATCTCTCAATGAGCACCGCATATGCCGCTGGTTGGTTAGAAATTGAAAATTCCATTTATTACCATAAAGGCAGAGAAGCGCGCGTGAGGGATAGGCGTTGCTGTCCCATATTGACGTGCAACTTATGCTCCTAGAATTAAGTGAGATTTATCAATGACTGTTATCGTATTTGCTGTATATACTTTGGTGGCAGTGCGATTGTAGCAAAACTTGAACGACTGAAACAAAGGATCGAACCTTATTTTAATATTCTGCCTTTGCCAAACCGGTAACTGTTGCTTTCTTCACGTGCGCCGCGAAGCAATTAAATGTATGAATGAAACATGAAGCAATCAAGGGTTGTATCGCAACGAGTCATCGCACAATTTAATTGGAAAGCTGACACTAGTAAACAGGCACAGTAACTAGCGGTTTTATATCACACTGTTGGTTATATCGGATTGATTTGCTAATTCAGGTTGATTATGAAAGAATCGCTCGTAAGCCTTCAGATATCAACTCTTGGTGATGAGATGCAATAAGGATGCTTTTTGCGGCCAGGGTAGGCGATCTCGCTTCGGCACACAGATGTACGCTAACGGTGTGTGAATATGCGCCCCCATGCCTGTCTAATGATATTTATTTTCAATAATACAGACCAGCACATGATATTACAGCAAATCAACAGACTGCACTAAGGCAACTGGCACATATGTAAAAGTAGCGATTAGAGTATCGAATTGAGCATCACTGTATACGCGTCAGCTTGAAACCGCAAGTAGAATTTACATTGAGGAAGAAGGGACCTTCCTGGTTGGGCAGGAAAGTCGCTGGCATTATATTATAAACGCCGGCCGGTACGTGCTCCAGAGCGAGTACCGTATACCCAGGCCTAAAATGTGAGAAACATATATCTTCCTTTGAAATGCAAAGTCAACGGGTTATTCAAGCACTCTGAAATTTGTTTATACCGATACTTGAGGGACCAGTCAATATTTCCGGTATAAGTGAAATTCCGATATGAATTAATTCTACTGTATCCCATTCACGTTTCATTAACGATGCTTTTTAAATCAAACAGGATACTTTTCAAATCAAGGACATTTTCTTAGTAAAATCCCTATAGAGACACGTTCCATTTGAATTAAAAGTAGTCTTGCTTGATTTGGAAAAAGGCATAAACGTACTGAGTGTTAACCACCGAAGCAACGTTCAAAACCAATTAACACTTGCAAATACAACAGAAAAGACATAAAATATCAAATTTACCGATAAGAACCGGAGTCCTTTTTGACAAAGGGTTTGTTGCGGATGGCCGAAACCTGGCTGAATTCGAAGCCGACACTGTACTGCTTCGGTCCTCTGAGATCGATTAGCAGCTCGTTTTCATCGCTGCCGTCGTCCAACTTCACCTGGTAGATCGGATTGTTTCGGTACGTTTCCCGACTGGCACCGTTGCCGCAACCGCCAGCCGTCTTCCCCTTCCACTCTCCCGTTTCCTGAATCATTCACCGTCTCCGAGGGTTACTGTATATATTGACCATACGTGGCGCAACAATACGCTCCATCAGGGTCGGACACATCACATATGCAAGCATACATGCGTGCCTGAACCATGTGCTTGCACATCTGCCGTGTGCAGCCCTGATGGGGCGTATCGGCATATTAGATATTTGCTATTAATTTTATAACTACAGCAATACGCCATTGCTAATGAATTTGATGCACGTGCAAAACTTATGTGAAAATGGATATCAACGACATTTACATCAAGTGACCTACTTGTAAGATTATTGAGAATCTGTGCAAAGCTTGAGAAATTCACTATTTGAATCAAACAGCTACAATAAATTATAGCGAGTTATACTATACTTGCACTGAGAAGCATTAATAGTTTGTAAACAGTAAACCATTTTACTACATAGCGACCAAGATTCAACTTGTATTACTTTTGTCATTTTTAATTATAGAGAACGAATTTTCCTAGCAATGTAGCCTACCAGTTCACTGATTAACTAAAAGCTTCCACGAAAAAAGTAGACATTTTGAAGCAAAATGTTGACGGGTTATTACCAGAGTGAGCCGAGATACAGGAAGGTTCAAAAAACTTGTGCTAAAATAAATGAAGACGATTAGAGAGAAACACTTTGGCTTAAAAAGCATTTTATCTTCTCTACTGGCGAATCTGCGGCCGCTATATACAACAAACATATACACATAACACTAAGTACATGAGAAAGTTGGTAAGAAAATCAAGGCAGTACCTTTTTCTTGACAGTGTAAGGTTCTTTGAATTTTGCAAGATTAAAGTCGACGGTTGAGTAGACGCGCAAAGTGTAAAATATGGTATTCATCTTTTCGTATTGAGCGACCACCAAAGTGAAGCGATGCACACCGGGCTCCTTAATGACCATCTTGCAAAGATAATGCGGACTGTTAATGCGCGTCCCGTCTATGAACGGCGGTGGATCGACTGAAAATTGAAATGGATCGTTGAAATGGATGTGTGTAATCGACAGAGAGAAAAGAAGCAATTCATAATCAACTCAACACATGCCAAATATACCTGATATAATATATGCGAAATGCAGGATCGCTTAGAAACAATAAAACAATACAGCTATCTTACGCGCGCCTTGCTAGCAGTTAATTTTCTTTTGCTGTTGCGAAATCAGAGACGTTATATTCGGTAATTTTCAGTTCTTGCACAGTAGAGTCATTTGTAAACTCAAATGCGAAAACTCGTGTGCACAGGCAAATTATATATTAAAGAGAACGAAGCGTGTACTGTATTCAGTATTCAGGCACATTGTTCTTCTGTTTGCACACATGCTCTGTTATGATACGCCAAATATTGACAGTTACGGGACTGCTTAAAGATACAAGCAAAATCAAAGCAGATTCGTCATAAACGTCGCATCCGAGTTTGAACCTCAAGAAAATCCCTAGCGTGGCATAAATTCCTAAGAACACTTTATGCGAAGCATCAATGACATTATTAAAAACGTGGGTAGAAGGCCACTTACATGGGAGATATATTTTGCGGCCGTCCGATTTATACACCAAGACAGTAATATACTCCTTGTTATCAGCAAAATCTGCCTGAAAAATAAAAAAACCATATTAAAAATCAAAGAGTGATAAATGATAAATAAATCGAAACGTTTTCTTTTATTATATTAAGATGTCGTTAGACAGTTTTCGGAAAGAATTGCGAGGAGAGGAAGAGAAGCCTTACTTTGTCCGTTATATGCCGGGTTAACAGAATCCAAACGGCAGCACTTGTTCCCCGATTGGCGAGCTCCAAGACAAACTGCGGATTCTCGCCGATCGAATACAAATCCTTCACCGGACCAACTCCTGCTGACCACGATCTAAAAGAAGCTATTATGGAAGTTGTAATGTTCGATTCAAGTATAAGCACTTATGTTGCGTTTATACCTTTTCTAATTTATAAATTCTATCAAATTTTAGTAAATACTAGAATGAATCTGGAGTTTTGTGATCCAATTTTGAGAGAGTAAAAATGAAAAAGTTAAATGCGTGAGTATCAGCGGGTAACCTTTTCGTGGTAAGAATAGTATGGGAACTAACTGTAGAGAGAATCAGGATAAAAATTAGAGTAACAATGAGCATACTCAAATATTTTGATACGTTTACAAGTCGCCGACTGCGGTAAGGATTATCATATTAAACTTACGAATGAATGCAGTAGGTGTGCTTGAACAGTGCCGGATTCCAATTCACGTAGAAGACGTCGTAAAAGTGACACACCGATTCGTAGTCGATCCAGAACACGCCTCAAATAGCAATAGCAGTCAATATTTTATTAACCCATCGTAACTGCGTTTCAAAAATATACTAAAACGTACTAACTCATTAGTAATGATAGTTTAAGCAATTTCAACAAACCAACGGAAAACTACGCATATGATGATGATGCGATATAAATTAATGATAAATACGGGTTGCGTTGTACTTTATAGACAAAAGGAGTTAATAGAGCCATTAAACAGTATCATGGAAAGAGTGGCATACCGTCATCAAACTGCTGCGCATCGGCTGGGTTGTAATCGAGCGCCTTGCGCATTTCAGGAGTCCAACTGGTCGCGTCTCGCTCAGAGTAACGCCCTTTCCAGCGCAAATGGGTCCATGGGTTCTTTACCAGCAGCATTCGCTTTCCCTAACAATCAATGATAATACAGATCAAGTAAATACACGCACTCGAGTGCCAGAAATGGCTCTACAATAGCGTTGCGCTTTCTCTGGCATCAATAAAGGCTTCAAGTCCCCAGTTACATTTGAAGCTAAAGAAGAAAGGACCCACGGCAAATTTTAGTGTTTCAGTATCGATAACTGACATAATCATCATGGTTTCATTTATCTAAAGAAAATGCAAAAGAAGAAAGAAGTGAAAGCAGTAAAATAACGCAAATATTCTTATAGTAGAACAGCTTCGAAGCGTACTATAATTTCCAAATGTACCAGAGAGAAGTTAGTCACAATTTTTCAGTTAAATACCCGCTTAAGTCAGCCATATTATGATAGGCCGAAATACCCGAATATTGAAGAAAACATATTTATACACAGAAACATTCCAGAAAACAGAATCCTTATTTTAAAATTAACGGGAACTGTCCTCACCTGGACTTTTCGTAGGTCGAGCAGGGCGTAAGCGTGCTGCTCCACAAGGCCCGTACGATCCGACTCCGCCTGGGTGATCGGTCCCGTCGCCAGCGTAATCAGACAGTCGCCCTTGTGATAACGATCGAAGAGC
The DNA here is from genome assembly GCA_002796945.1 of Plectus sambesii. Classification (NCBI taxonomy): domain Eukaryota; kingdom Metazoa; phylum Nematoda; class Chromadorea; order Plectida; family Plectidae; genus Plectus; species Plectus sambesii. The sequence goes on along the minus strand of NIUQ01001139.1, from coordinate 16,056 downwards.
ATCTCGAACACGGCGTCCTTGTCGAATTCCGGCTTGCCCGGGCGGATGGCTATTCGCTCCGGAATCCAACCCGTCAGCGCGTGCAGGTCAATATTCTACAATAACATGTCCGTCAGTATTCTGTGATTAGAATGCGCTGTCACAGAAGATTGTAAAACATAAGGAGTGGAATTTAAATGAAAATATAGTATGAAAACAGTTCTGATAATTTCACGTATTCATTTTACATTTTCTACATTCAAAACTAAGTGCGCCAAATAATAATTGACGAAAAATGGCACGTAACGTTCGTACAGTCGTCTTGCTTCGCTTTCGTAAACAACTCTGACCACTAGTCCAGTGGGCGACGGTAGATACTAAGGGCAAATGTCGCACCAAATAAAACTGTACAAAAAAATCCAACCTACCGAATTCGATCCAGGAAAATCGTAGCCGCCCATGACCTTCATGTATGCCTTTTCGAGCAACGACACCCAAAGTTCCGATCGATTTTGACTGTATGAGCAAAGAAGGTCACCGTGCGGACCGACCGGGAGAAGATCGTCGATTATTACCTAAAAGAATATTCGCTTTTTGTAAACAGCTGTATAGTCTGTCATTCAAAACTAAAAATATATATATAATTGAAAGTCATCCTTGAACAATTACGTACATATCATATTCATCTTCACAACCTATTGCAAGAATGGCAGAAAAAGAAAGATAGACAACAAACCTTCCGATGAACGCCGTTCAAATGCAGCTTGATCATGTACTTGCCACATGGATTATGCACCGGGTCGCCTTTTCTATTTTGAGGATAAATGCAGCTGAAAACACTGACGTGATTTGTGTATCAAAAGCATGGCAATGTAAGAAATGAATTCTGTGTCATGAAGGAAAGATTTGGCAAATAAAAGCCAACTTTAATGTGCTAAAAATGCTTATATCGTGCATAATGTACTCTCTCAGCGGAAATGTCATGTTTGCTTTGATAGTATGGCATGCAGTGCTACTGTTCGACCGACAATTAATGATCGTCGCTCATTTGACACCTCTACTTTCATTCAGCGCAACATACAATTTTATTCACCCACAGTCAACCACTCCTTCAAACAGTGCGATGCAACCGACTGATAACCCAGATAAAGCTTATTCACAAACAGCTCAGGACGACTGATCATAGTCGACAGATCAGCTACTCCGAATATGCACACATCTCTCACAAATTTCCCGCCACACGTGCCACCGCCACGCCATACTGAGTATCTCAATGTGAATGACTGTCTAACATTCAACTTCTCCCATGTATCCTTCGGGAATATGTCCCTATTGCCAAGTAACGTGGCAAAAAAGTGCTCATCGGCGGTGTCCGTGTCTCTGAGCCAATCGAGCAATTCCAAGCTGAGCCTGTTCGTCAGGGAGAACTGAGCGAAATCTCTGCTCAACGCCGCGGCAAGATTTCCTTTGTAGATCGTCAGTCCACCAGGCGGTGGAGCCTTCATTACATCCGTCCTTTTCAGACCATCAGGGTTGCCAAAGCGGTTGAATAGTATTTCGTGGACGTGAGTATATTTGAGAACGTGACGTTCAGGGAGTATCTCGACATTGCTGCCATTTTCCAGCGAGCGCAGCGCAATTCTAATATCGTCCAAAGATTTTAGGGGGTAGTCTTGTGCAGAGAGCGTCAAAACATGCGTCCATTTGCGATTCGTCTTGAGCAATTGTCCGACGCAGTTGAGATGCGCTCTCAGGACGCTAAATCCGCCCCAGAAGACCGTCTCCGAAATCGTCGCCAGGAACACATTTGGACCGAGGCATTTGGTCAGACTTTCCACCTTTTGCCGCAATCCCTTCGACTTAGCGTCGATATGAACGCAAATTAAATTATGAGGCGAGTAGATGACTCTAATGAGCTGCTCCAAATGCGCCAAGTCGCGGTGGACAAGAATGCTGAACGCCAGGGGATCGGTCAATTTCTCACGGATGACCAACAGCCGACGGTACGATTTGCAGTCCGACAGCTGATCCAGAACTGCAGAGTCATTCGGTTCGACAGACAGCTTTGACCATGTGCAAATGGCGTCTCGCTTGCCGTCAATTATACTCGCGCATGGAGCATCGCGCAGGCTTAAACCCGCGGAGGGTGAGCAACTGTCATCTCCCTTTGCAACCCTTTTCACTGTCCAATAAAGTAAAGCCAATAGTACGAAACAGACCAACAGACGAGAAGCGCCAGTTAGGAGCGATACACCGAATCGTCGCATATTTTGAATGCATATAAAAATGACGATGCGCTAAATTTTAGATCGCTATCGAATCGCAATCATAACAGCAAGCAGGAAGCCTTAAATGAATATCTAAAGTTTTCATGGACTGTTATTGAAAAATATTGTCATGCTCAAGTAGAAGTAGACAAAGGAGAGGTTGGTATTTTCCACGCAACATATTGCGCGGCATGCGTGACACAAACTGCAGACAAGTTGCGATGATGTGCAGAGTGCGCTGCGATCATCGGCGGAAAGACAGACGATCGAAATTGACAGATCAAACTACTACCGGGCAGCGAACGCGAGATGAACGACGCGAAGTGCGACCCCGAACGGCCGCCTCGCGCCGCCGAGACAAATCTTGATGATCAATTATGCACGCGCCATCGCTCGTCCACGCCTATCTCTGACCGATAAGTCGCCTCGATACAATCAGCATTTTATTACCTCTGTCAGCAAGTCATGCTGGAACGCGCGAACGCTACTGGAGAGTTTCTAGTGGAATCCTACTGCAGTTTCTAGAAAAACGCTACCACAATTTATAAAAGAACGCCTGGGTCAGCTGATGTTCTCAATGGACGAACCGAGATTAGTATTGGACTATGGAGTGCTATTATAGTAGAATTCGTTTGTGCCAGTTTCGCTTCTACCGGTAATTTTGGCCGGTCCCCCCAAGTGTCGGTGTCAAACGAATTTCACTGTATACTCAAAATATCGATCAGTAAGATGATAGCGAGTCACACATCGTGGGCGGCCATGTTCTGTTTCTCAGTGCTTTATATGATGTCACTTTCTATGACGAGACACTGTTACTTGCATTGAATCATGATCGATTCTTATTTTATACGTGCAATATCGAGTAGAATGATGAGCTATGAACTTTTAGAGCAGTTTTCTTGATGTTTGTCCCTTATCATCCCTTTAGTCCTTAATGTTTAACAACCTGCGAGTACAATTAGGATGGCGTTTAATTTTTAAAAAAAGCCTCGACACTATGCCGTCTAATTCGTGCTGTATTTCCCTCATAAATTATTTGTATACGAAATGCTTCTTCACTTCTAGACTGCTACTACGATTGTGAAACTTTCTCTTCACTCAAAATTACTTAAAACATAAAAGATTAGTAACATATTAAAACTGCGTCATTCACATTTTTCTAAATCCCTGCGGGATGCGAAATAATTTAAAGTTTGCATTTGAAACGATGCCCTGTGCTCTTGATACGCTGATGTGGAATGCGAAACTCTGAGTCCCACTGAGTCAGTTTTAGCGCATGAAAAGTGTCAGATTTACGGACTGTTAAACGCTGCGCGCGTCGTAACAAACATTTTATTATGGACACGTCAACCAACGGCTATACCAGATGGAGAGACGGACGGACGCGTTAGACGTATAGAACTGCCATAGAAGATATAATTATCACTTAAATTGTTAGAATGCGCGCTTTACTTATCCTCGTTTCTCTCTTTATGCGTTAGTGGCTGAATTTTAATCTCGTTAGAACTCCTCTAACTTGTCTCTACTGCGAAATATTGGCCCACTTTGTATACTGGTGATGATTGTTTCCGCGTTCAGTCGGTGACCTATTGTCCAGTGCACCAGAAGTTAACCACAAAAACCAAACGCTATCCCTCCGGCGTCATGCGAACGCGGCAGTTTTAAACCTTATTTAAAATCATCAACGCCAAACAATCTATCGTAGTGCAGAATATTTTTACATATTTTTTTCGGATTCGCACAAAAACCGCCTTATTGCTGTTCCGATAAATTGTTGGCGTGACAGTGAGATTTTACTCGAACAGCGACAATAATTCAGTCTTAACAATACAACAACGACTAACCTGGTCACAAGACGCTTCCCGTACCGCCTTTCGTAGCGCGCAGCGATCGCGAGCGACGCGATGAAAGAGCAGTCGGAAACGACCGTCTGAAATTTTCGATCAATTACTCATCCGACTATCACAGAGCCTGGCTTGACAAATGTATACACCAGGATATCAAGCCGGAGGGCTTTACTAGAACAAAGATATTTACAAGCAGTAACAGACAATTATAAGAGATCCACTGGGCCGACTAATACTGCACAAATGCACTTATATAGACTCGTATGGAGCATTCCAGAATGTTCCATCATTCAAGCGCTGTGCAGCGCATGCCGCGATACTTACTTGCTTGATCGTCCCGCTGTCAATGTGATCGATAATTTTGGGAGTTTCGACGTATTCGTCCGGTCGCATCCAGTCTTTTAGCCGAGATTTCTGCTTTGCAGCCAACGCAAGCAACCCATCCTTATCCCTGAAATAGTTGTGGAATATAAAGCTGTATTAATTTAAGGGTTAGCATTTAGCGCGCAGTTACACGGGACTACGACTGAGCAGAAATGGACCATGAATGAATTAGATAATTAGACGCGTCGCATTTCATCATTATTAATATTGTACTTTGGACCGGATCTATCATTTACACTTCGATACGGACCCTTTCCCAGTCAAATCAATATGGAAAATGTTCTCTTTGAATGGAAACCTGTTCTATTTGGTTTAGAAAGTATCTTTATTAAGATGGAAATGATATATGCTGCAACCTAGCAGTGAGAAGGAGAATCGGTGAAAACGAGGGACTTCTTCAGGTTAACAACTGGAGTATAAGCAATACAAAGAGAGAAAGAAAGTAAGTAATAATACGGAGATGGTATTCTGGAAGAGAACGAACGATCGCTTTGGAAGAGAGGGAGAATAAATTAACTCAAAGTGAACCAATATGCTACGCACGCTCAAAATAAAACAATGGGCTAAATTCGTATCTCTTACTTTAGCATAAGTCGTATTTAACGCAAGGATAAAGTATATCGTTTAAATACAACTGTAGCAAAAATTTGCGATTCAAAACCGGTCCAATGCATGGAGTAGTACACGCCTAGTGATAGGCTAACAATACGAATAATGTCTGTAGTTGATAATGGTCGAACAAAAGCAGAAACATACGAAAAGGGAACAGGATAGGCGAAGCGCTCGTTGAGGTCGACGGCCATGAAGGGGACATACTGGCGGCCGTTGATGGTAGAAGTGGCGCGGAGAACAGCTAGCTCCTCCTTCGTGTACCCCTCCTTCCCCGCCAATGCCAACCGACGCGGGCTGCTCGGCGATGACGCCGACATATCATTGATTGACTCTGTTGGGCTTCGAACGATATCGTAGTTGTCTGTTATATTCAGACTGTCCATGTCTGCAGAAAAGCAATGACTCATTAGAACTGTTATACCGTGTGCTCATAGTGATCGGCTAAGATGCACTTGTACAAGTTACTTGGTTATTATTGGGATGCCGAGCGGTTGTGTCTGACCGCTCCCCCTCGTATTAGTTAACCGTTAGGATGTTGGTCGCTGTATAAGCAACATCCGGTTGAACACTAACCGCACCAACCCCGACGCCTAGTACCTACGGAGGAATAGAGATACAACAAGAACCATTGCCGTTTAATTTCGTAAAATCTTCTTACAGTTTTATAAAATTCTTATTTAATTTCGTTGGCGAATATACGAAACTGAAAAGGAATCATACAAAATTAAATAGCAACGGTTATTTTTGACCTAGCTGCGAGGCAAAATTTACTATTTTCACCGTGATAAAGATTATTTTCTGTAAAACTAAAACTTCAATAAAGTGTTCAATTTGATCTGGAAACTATTTTTATTCATTTAAAACAGGCCAAAGAAGGTGCGTTTTAAGATAAAGCAATCCTCCAAAGTAGATGCACAATAGGTTACCGTCCGTCGGTACAGAAGGCAGCAAAAGTTCAGGTGGATTTTTGCTTTTCAGTTCTTCCGCTCTCTCCAACGCATTCGTCGCTAGCGCTTTCAGCTTTGTTTGCATCACAGTGTTATCAGTTTGCTTCCGCTAAAAACAGTCATTACTGTTGGCAACATTATTCGCTTGGTAACAAGAAATATCGCTAAGCGCTCTAATTAGCAAAGATGAGCCCGCTTTCCGGTGCTTGAATACAGTTTTTCAACAAAAATCATAATCTTTGCTTGGTTTATATATGCGTAAATTGAGAGAAAGAAGTACTATCAACTTTCGAAGCTGATTGACTTACTCATTCAAAGATTTCTCGTTCCTAATAGGGGAGTTTGGACTATATTCTTTACAAGCTTAGTGCAGCAAAGTCAATAATGCAAAAATATGAAAAAACTTTCGATTAACATTATAGTTGAAAGTAAGACTGAAAATAACATTTTTCATGCGCTTTTTAACTGAATCAAATTATCGAGTGTATTTCAAAGTTATCGATATCAGCCATTTACTTCCTAATGCATCAGTTCTTATCATCTGAATTCCACTGAACTAATTTTACATTACTGAACATGCCGAATCAAGTTTCAAAGAATAATTTAGCTTTACGCTGCAAAATTTGCAAGCTAAAAAGCCGACCAAGATTGAAAGTTTACATTTGAAAGTAATTTGTATCTCTCAGTGCACACTATCAACAATATAAAGCCATACCGTTTCGAGACAGAGAGCAATTGCTTCAGAGTACAATTCGATGGCCTCGGACGCGTTCCCTTGTTCGTCATTGTCCAACGCTTGGTAGAGGAGAAACTCTGCTCGCTCTATATTCAGCTGCAGTTGAGATTTGCCACCACGCAGGTTTGCTTCGCATTCTGAATACAAAATTCGTGTCACTGAAGGAACGGTCGGCTACACTTATATCCGAATATTAGATAAAGCAGAAAGATCCAGATATAATGCTTTAACTTATCTTTTACCTGGATTTGACAATATATTATTGAAAAACCTGTTCATCATCACTGTTGGCGGTTTCTGGTGGTTGTAAAAGAATTGCTAATGCGAAATCAGAAATTTATACCATCGATTGTATGTAATTAGCTGATTTACTTTGGCTCCTCTTCAAATTAAAAGGTATCAAAAAATTAAAAAGTTTACTCACGCAAATTTTTCAATTCCTCTGCTCTTTTAATATATCCCTCCGCGCTTTGACGATACGACTGAGCCACTTGCCCGCTTCTTACCAATTCCAAAATCGTCCTGGCGGCATCCTAAATGAACAGAAAAAATAGTATCAAAGAAGAACACATAAATGCGCTCGAATGAACTGACACTGTAAAAATAGATGGCGGCATCAAGTTTTCCAGCTCGTTCAAATTCGACCGCCTTCTCTGCCGAACGTTTCGAGTCATCCATTCATTCACAACTAATTAAGCGACGGCAGGAAATTTCAAAAAATAGAATTTACCTTTTCGATCTTTCGATCTGGATTTTATTTTTTAATCACGATTATACCGTACTTGAATGGTATGAAATAACAGCATGATTCATGATCGTTTAGGGACTCGGTCCCACGCAACGGCATCTTACCTCCGCAAACGAAATACTGTTCTCTTTTACGTTATTTAGCGTTATTTAAGGTCTAGAACTACTCTTTATTTAGCGCTTGTTTAGCACTCAATGATAAACAATATGGTCCCAGTCCCAAGCGCAGCAAAGGTAAAATAAGGACCAGAACGACAAAGTATACTGTAGGGCGAACAATAAACCATCGAGCATTTGCGAACGCCGACATACACAAGTGGCACCTAATGCGAAATATCAGCGTAAAAGAGAACATTTTCCCGAACTATAAGGAGTCGAGGATTCTTATCAGTAAATCGTACAGTATAATATCAATATGTATTGTAGAAGATACTAGATGATACATAGCAGAAATAAGAGTCATGTATGGTCGAACGAACGGGCGCGTCTTGCTGTCATGCGCGATAATAAAAAGGCACGCTTTGTGGTGAAATGCAGCGACAGTAGCACACGAAAATTTTGGCATCTGAAGCAATGATTTTCAATCAAGTTTTGTACCCAAGATACGTATCTTCATGACACTACTTGAGTTAAGCTACGATTAGAGTACAACTGAAAAAACTAGTAGTGCTGAGCGTTCGATTTTGGGTCACAAGATAGTTACCATTTTTCAATGCTTAATTTCTTCCGCAGAAGAAAGAGGTATATGAAAATCTCGTGCTTCTTCACGTCACCGCATATAATTTCCTTTGTGTTTTTCCATCAGCGGTGGAACAATTACTATTAGTTCGAAAACAAGAAACGTGTAGAGACGGATCATCACCAATCTAGACTGTGATGTCACGGTAGACAGTAATAGGTAAATACAATACTAATTTATCATGTGAACGCCTATTTCCACAGTGCGTGTTAAAGTTTGGAAATAGAATTCCATTATTACTGGAACATGAGTACACTGAGCACATGGGAATAAAACTCGTTTCAGTGAAAGTGGTTTTACGTAACGCGCACAGTACAACGTTTAGATCGTGATAGTTCTCAAACATGGAAGTCAATACGAGACCGCACCGTCCTTCTGCAGTTCTCATTTCCCTTTACTATACTACACGACATCGCGTCATTTTTTGTTCCGTACTTGTGCCTGCATAAATATAAAATACATTCCCTCATTATTTAGGTTGGAAATATCTTATCTTGGACGGTTAATTGTTTCCTAATGAAAATGAATAACTGTCCAAGGTCACTCTGGAAAGAAAGTACTCGAATACTCTTTTCTAAATCAAATCATTTGTTTGTGTCCGCGATTTGGGCCAGTTTCAAAAACTGTTGTTATTCCACCTGCCGCGAACACAATTGCAGAAAGTGCACTGATTCGTTAGTTATGACGTGCGCGCACCGAGTTCTCGCCGCAACGTTATATTAGACGCCAATCGCCTCACTTTCCGCCATTGTACTCGCAGCAGTTTGTGTCAACTGGCCTTCAAGTTTCGCGTTCTTGCATTATGTTATCCATAACGGTAGAATGAGCAAGGCGAATGGTCAGATAGCTCAGTGAACTCTGGGTACTGATGTGTAGCTTTTAGACCGTAACTTTGAGTGCTAGCATGATTAGTCTGCTGTTTCTGTTTTACTCCAAATCGCAGAATTCATCAATAGGACGTATTAAAATAATGTGCTTTACCATAAATATAAATCCTTTATAAAAATATTTCAGACAATGATGAAACTGCAAGTACTCCTGTGCTGTTTGCTTCTCAAGCTTTACGTTTCCAGTTCCAGCCCCATTCCCGAGCTGCCAGACCAATTTCTCAAAGAAAAAGAAAACTGCTGGGGGGAATGTAACAATGCAACCGACTGCGGTGGGCGTTGTGCTTACTGCGAAACATTTCAAGTGATGTCAACTGCGTTCATCGGTCGGTGCGTAGAAAAACCATACCTGTTTCCTCAAACACTTTCACCAGACAGCATCTGCTTCTGTTCAAATGACGGCGATTGTGAAGCTTCAAAGTGCAGCGGAAAGTGTATAAAAACGGACATTAATAAAGAGCGAGGCGAATGTATTGTGATGTGAATGATAAATATTGTGGGTGAAGATTGATCTGTTGCTTATTTCGCGTACAATCTCTGCTTTATACTCAAGGAAGTGAATAAATACGGCTTATTTTTGTTGAAACTCGGACAACAGAAAAATAGCGGTGTAGAGTTGCAAAATATTATTGTCCAAAGAAAACTGGAACATAAGTCAGCCGCTCAATTCGAAAGTAGCAAGTTCAGTTTTAGGAGTAGATTGCCTGAGCACAAACTCTCATGCGTTTATTTCACCGAAAACGAATAACATCGTACCCACCTCGAGTGAGTTGGCGGTTGTTGACAAGGCGCAAAAGAGTACACTATTATTTGAACAATGCAGAATCATTAGAACAACAGTTTTTTATAGATCAATTACGATCAATCGGACGCTACGATCGACCCGATTGCGAATACGCGCATACATCAGTAGACGACCGGTTACCATGAGCAAATTTGTCTGATATCTCTTTTTAGAGTTGCAAGTGTAGTGGATTTATCGACAAATAAAAGCTCAAATAAAAGCTCTCCATGCCCTTTCTCCTCTTTAGGGGTTCCCTCAGTTCAAGTGTCAACTCTTTTTGATAGGCTCGAACGCCTTAACATCTACCCACTTCCACAATCATGGCTCATGTGCCCTAGTTTGCTTTGCACATTACACCAGCCGCTGCGTGTTTTCAGATCACAACGAAAGCGCGATTAGCAAAGATAAAGGGCGCGAAAATAGGGAAACGAAGGAATTCAAGCATCAATTTCATCCAGGAGTACCGCGTATGCTTTGATGCTCAAATGAAGGCAGCTGAACTCATTGCATTTACTTTTCGTTTAAATTTTCATATCACAGTAAATGAACTGTAGCCTTCTCAGCCTTCAAAAATTGCACTGCAACCTTTTCCTCTCTCCAAATTCTCGTCTCTAAACCCTAAAATCCTGAATCCGGGAGCCGAGCCAATGAGATTCAAGTCATGAAACACACGAGCAATCGAGCACATAATATCCTTGAAAAATCGAAAGAATGACAGTGTTCAATGGAAGATAAGCGAAGAGAACTTCAGAGGCTGAAGAAGGAAGTAAAGTTAAAATCCAAGATGTTCCTTTCCTAACGAAAAAGAATTTAAGGCATATGTGCGTTGTCAGGAACACCATTGGTCATAAATCATTCAGGATGAATTTTTTCGGCTTTCGAATGGGGCGCGGAGTCGGTCTTGTTCGCGCCGTGTTTGTGATCATGATGCTGATCGCCCTTGCCTTCGCACTTTTTGTTCTGATGCACGCCATGCTGCTCGCTCTTCTGCGGCTTCTCCTTTCCTTTCCCAACATGAGCCGCCTCAGCTACGATGACTGCAAAAATTAAGAAGACCGCGAGCAGTTGCATCTTGAACATTGTCGTCTACCTGAAAAATTTCACGAATTTTGGTCATTATTATTCATGAACGAAGGTAAAAACACTGTATTTTTGAAGGTTGCTGCATGATGTAATGCCCTAAGCTACTTCTCAATTATGATTAGATTTGCGCATGGCAACACTTTACTATGAATACTTACGTGGCTGTAGGCACCTTTTCTATATCTTCTCTGATCTCTACAGGAGTACACTGGCCAGTATAGCTCTCAATACGGGGACCATATCTTTCATCAGAGTGATTTTTCAGTCAAAATTGTACTACACTTCAAACATCTGGCAAAGTAAAGCAAAGTCACTGTAGGCGAAACTATGCGCGCCCTCACCCACCAACTCTATTCCCGCTTCCTGTTAGCTCCCCGCCCAATCTGATCAAAACTCAGGGCTCTGACTAAATAAGTAGGCAAACAGACAAATGATCGCCGAAACCCGTAAATTTTTGTATATTATGCCAGCAGCTGTGGCCAGGCAAGTGACAGCCTGCGTCGGCTGGTACTAATGACACCTCCGCAACATCAGGTGAAAACAGTAAATTAATTTCTTTGCATACCAGAATGTAAACTGTGAACATTGAATACGCGAATCAGTCATTTCGTGTATGCGTCAACGAGTGGAATATGCAACATGAATGGGGCTGGATGAGATAGGCTTCTGTAAACACAAATTTTACCTTGTTCTTTCGCTAAACACGTACGATAATATCCGATAGATCATTAATATTTACAATGATCACAGTGTGCCTTTCAAACCAGATGCGATAAATTAAGTGAACGAGCTTTCTTTTTAATAACTCATCTTTTTGTTTTCTTTATTTCAGTCTGACATATTAATAATGCGGTATCGTACAAATCGCCTCTCTTATGAAAATTTGAATGCAATGCAGTTCACAGAAAAAGCCAAGTATCTTCGGTGGTCACAAAATTTAGCATCTGATTAGTGAACGGTGAAATAGTCACATTCCGGCAATAAGTCGGCGGTGCCATACAGAATTTCCCCCTTCGTGGAAAGAGATCTTTCTGCACACAGTCATTTATTCGTTGTAAGACTGTCTGAGCGTAGTACGGTAATCTGAGTCCCTCATTTAAATAAATCTTCTCAATTCTCTGTTTCCACCTTTCTTGCGCAGCAGAGGCGTAAACTGCCAGGCCCTTTTGAATTGTTGGTAGCTTCGTCTTTGGATAAAACGCTGAATACGGCCGTCGAAAGTGAAACACCAATCCATCGGTTTCGTTGACCACTTTATTTGTCCATTTTCTGTTTCTCTCAAACTGGCCGATTGCGTGAATATGCATAATGCGTACTGCATCGGTCCTAAGCAAAATTTTGCTCATCGCGCCCGCCTGCCAAATTTTCCCCTCATGCTCAATTCTGCTTAGAGAGTCGAACGGTATTGATGAAACGTCCATTTGCTCTTTATCTCTGATCGGCGGAACACGGACGGTGGCGCTGCGGAACATCAGAGAGCCAACCGTTGAAGCGCTGCCTTTAGACGAGGAGAATTCATTCTCAACCAGATTGATCAATGTTACGTTGTTGGAAAGGCTGGAGATAATCTCGTCGACATCGGTGAACAGAGCAAAATCTGACAGTGGCCGAACGCGCAAAATGCAGTCGTTAATGGCGGTGACCATATCGGCACGATAAACAACGTTGTTGGCGTTCAGTGAATCTTGTGACTCACTATACGGGAATGGAGGCCACGGCAATAACTCAACTACGCCCGCTTCTTGATATATTTTCAGAATTAAATCAACTTCCGGAGAGATGGTTTGTACATAAATAAAAAATTTCGTGACGCCAATTTGAAGATATGTCTCGATGTGTTGTACCAGATTGATCCAGTCGACAAACAAGAACATTGGCTGAATACAGCTAACTATGCGATGAGGTCGTTTTGAAGGAAGCGTTGGAATAATGATTGGCAAAATTGAAATGGATGCACTTTTATTCGCTGTTCTCAGTTCGATTCTTTTATTGGGATTGTATTCAGATGGCAAAGCATTGGAGAAAAGATGGCCTTGAAAATAACAAGGAGATTTTTTTTCGCAGCGATTTGTTGGTTCTGAGCTCAACTTCAGTTCTATCTTTGTATGATTGATCAAATGAATCGTGGCATAGATCACATCTTTGTTGAGACAGCTGCGTATTGCAATTATCCGCAGTTCATTTGAGGGCAAAATAAACGCGCTGTAGAAAAATGTTGATTGTTCTGTAATCGCTGGTCGAAGAGTTGTTTGCGAGTTCCAACTTCCAGATAGAGTTAATATCCATTTGGTAATCGAAATGCAAAATGTAAACAATAATATTCGTTGAAGTATATTTAACTTTTTAGTGCAGCGACATGACGCGGCTAATTTCTTCCAACAAAGGCGCATAGCTTAATCGCCACGTTTGACCACAGAAGATTTGTACTCGACTGGAAGTAGGCTGTGCCGCGTTCTCTTGGTGTTAGTTGCCTAGAAAAGCGTATTATTGAAAGCAATGATAATAGAAACTATTATGAACCATACACCTTGCTTACCAAGAATTAGTAAACATATAAGATCAGGAGAATGAATTGTGTGACATTTCAAACACGCAACATACTCAATGAATCTACAGCAATAATCGTAAACGTTACACTCATGAACCTTGTTTAGAAGCATGTAAAAATGGACGAATGATCGGAGTGCCGACGGAGCCAACACAGAATGATCTTGCTTATATACGACTGAACAAAAGGAGAATAAATGAATCGTGGCGACCTGAATGCCACTGCTGATTGTAATTGCACCCCTTCACATACGTGTTGCGTTTCGAACTCGCTGTTTACTAAGATTTTACAATAGTAAGCGAGACCGCGTTATTCAATTGTCAAAGAACAGATACAGTCGACATTTCTTCGTCATTAACAGGAAAACCAAGTAGTAGTTTCGCAACGAAAAGGTTCTTGCGTGAAACGCTGCAAATGTTGTCCTAATGTGAAAAACCATTAGTGAAAACACCGATTACAACTAACTCTTCCAAAAATATCACAAACTGACATTTGCAATTATTAGCTCCAAAAATTGTCATGTAAATAATTTTAATGATTTCCATACGTTTTTTATCTGATAAATCAAGATAATTCTATGCCTAAGAACTTGTTTTACAACGATAAGTGTGCTGCTCCTTGCCACATAAAGGCATGTTATAGTATTTCGCTCGACTAGTTATTGATGGTAAAGAAATTTCGACTCTAAATCATAAGCTGCACGCTATACACACAATGCGCCCAGCTTTGGTCAAATTATCTAAGATACAAACGGCTCTTACAGTTACGTAAAGCAACGGTCTTCCACTTCCGATTGTCACTGTTTCAGCTTTCCAGCTTCGCTGCTTGGACTTTTAAAGAAGCTGCTCGTCTGAGCCTAACTTCGTTGCCCAATATGGTATCTGTTGATAATCGCTTTCAGTGTGTATCACCTCATTAGTGATCTTGACCTATGGGATTACCTATCTGACTCCTATGGTTTTAACACTCAAGTCGCTAAGTAAAAATTGTTTTTTGCGTTTTAATTTTGTAACAAATTTATTCTTTTGAATCTTTTACTATGCGTTGCGAAATTGCTCTGTCAAGCTCTTACAACACCAACAGTGTTCAGCGAAACAATTTGCACCTTTCACACATAAATTTCATCATTTTCATCACCTCTGCTTAACTAAGAAGAGCCAATCTTCAACAATTCCATAAACTTTCTTCTCTCAGGCGTGATAATGGGTTTAGCGACGACCATTTTGTCTTTCTGATAAACCAATTTGTGGAGCTTCTTTTGCGTAGGTAGGCGACCAGGGTTGAGCTGGGAGAGAGATTTGATGATGGATTCGAGGACTAGAGGGCGCTGTTCGGGCTTCAAGTTGGGGATTTGCGTGCGAAGCATGTTATCGAAACGTTCCCAGTAAAAGTAGTCGAATCGAATGGAGGAGGCGCGCAGGCGGACTCCCAGCTGGTCGGGATCGCAGTCGAGCGCCGCGTACAGCGACATGAGCAGTATTTTGAGCGTGTCAATGCGCGTCATCGTCGCAATATCGCTCGGGATCGGCTCGAACAGCACTGCCGGATTCATCAGGAACGGCTCTGACGCCTTGTACAGGAACCTGCAATTCTCTCACCCATCAACATATAATAGAATTCACTTTTACAGGTACTTGTGAAACCGGCCAAAATTACCGATATAAGCGAAGCCGGTATAGCGTCTAAATTTTTCAATCAATACCAAAGGTCCAAGCGGGATACCGTAGTACGCCAACTTAAGCGTAGCTTTAGCACGGCTACCGTCAAGAAAAATCTCAGGGAAGACGGTTTCCCTTTTACTGATAAAGAAATATTGAGAGTAAACGAATTCCACTGTACTCTACCTTTCGATATCGTCCGCGCTAAAGTCGACGGTGCCACTGCGATAGGCCTCAACGGCGGCAAAAGCTGCCAACTGCCTCAGATGCGACAACTCATCCGAGCCAAAGGGCAACTCGATCGAATTGCGCAGCCACTGCCACCCCGCCGCCGGTGAGGCCACCGTACTGGCTCGGTCCACATCGTCGCGTGAACCGCCGGTGGAGTAGCGTTGGAACACGTGACTCGTTCTTAGCGGCCGAATACCTCTAAATTTGATCGGTCGCTCGTGTAGACCCGTGATAAATGACAGCGTCGCGAAAAGGTCGCTCTGAAATAATTTAGGATTTCATATAATCGGTGACTATTTCAGACTATTTCATTGAAACATATGTGACAACGCTCAATTTTCGACACAATGGGTGGTAGAAATCATTTACTCCGCTTAGGCCTCATCAAGGGACGGTTTACGGTAGGTAGGGTGCAAGTTCCACACACTATCGGTGTCCTCTCTGCATTGCTGCATGTACATAAAAGGTAAGAGCGCGTACCTGACTACTGGGCAAAACCTTGCCAGCTAACGATTGAAGGAGACTGTTGATGAGCGCTGAATACTGCTTCTCATTGCCTTCCGTCTCGATCGAGTACAATTCAATCACGTGAATCATTCGTAGCGCC